>LBNU01013288.1:57134-83829 GCA_014162995.1 Artemisia annua
TGTAAGCAATTCATATGTGTAAACATTAGCATCAAATATTCATGATGACCACATTAATCTATTATGCCACAAAGATCTTAGAATATGACAATAACCACATAATTACATAAACGAGTAAAACATACCCGAAGCCGTAGCGGATGTCGACATGATGCAAAGAACACCTTAAGCATAAACTAGTTTCTCTCCCTTGACCCGCTTGAGTGTAGAGAGCTTGATGGAAAGCTAAATGAATCTACTTGTGTGTTTTGGGTAGAGAGAGGACTAGGCATATATATAGGCTTAAGAGTTAGTATGTCCATCAATACTAACAAATAAAACGGTTAAGATTTAAAATACCATTAGGAGCAATCATTATTATATTGAATTATTTGATTGCACATTTAAGTATATGTAACCTACAATTCAATGTGGGATGTTAATGAGACACGAATAACATGTCACATTCTTACACATTGTTCCTGAGTTCTCTTATCTTTAAGGAATTCTTTTCATTTTTCTTCATAAAAAGTTAAAAACTCATAGTCTGATTATTCAATTAAAACAATGATTACATAAAACAATTTTTTTTAAGCATGGGTGATTATGTTGGAACCGTGGTTGGATTTGGTTCACAACTTCGTCATTTGGTTGATGCATTGGCTATGTCCTTGGATATGCCGTTCATGGAAGATTTTGTTTCAGAGTCATGATTGCCTTTAGTTCACTCAGTTTAAACGACAGTGTTGCTTTCTTTTATCCTGTCAAATAACGGCAGGTTGTGGATTTGTAACCTTTCTCGACCTGACATAGCTTTTACTGTCAACAAAGTATGCCAATATATGCATGCTCCTAACGAGAATCATTGGTCGGCAGTCAATGGATTTTACGTTATCTTCATGGTACAGTTAACCATGGTATGCTCATTCGTCATTCTGTTCTAGCCTTCGAGGTGACCCCCTATCCCCTTATTTATTTACGTAGGTTATGGAAATTTTAACTCTTATTTTGAAGCATAAAGTGAGGAATTCGGATGAGTTTGTCTTCCATCATCATTGTTCTAATCTCGAAATTATAAATTTATGCTTCGCGGATGATTTATTCTTTTTGATCATGGAGATGTCAACTCGGCTCGTATTATTATGGAATCCCTTGATGAGTTTAAGAATGTTTCGGAGTTAGTGCCTACTGCCTAGTATTCCTAAGAGTATGGCTTACTTTTGCAATGTGTTAAATAATACAAAATTAGCTATTCTTAGTGTGCTCCCATTTGAAGAAGGTACTCTTCCTGTTAAGTATCTTGGTGTTCCTTTGATTTCTACGCGGCTTATTTATAGAGATTGTAAGGAACTTGTGGAGAAAGTTCAAAATAAAGTGGATGATTCGGAGAATAAAATCCTTACCTTTGCCGGGAGGTTGCAACTTGTTCCTTATCGTGTCCATGCACGTGTATTGGTCAGCAGTGTTTATTCTCCCAACGCGTATTATTTTGGATATTGAGGAGATTATTAGAGGGTTTCTTTGCTGCCATGGAAAGATGCAAAGTGGTAAAGCAAAAGTCTCATGAGATTCTATATGTCTTCCTAAAAATGAAGGTGGCTTGGGTACCCGTCGGCTTGAGATTTTTAATGTGGCCCTGATGTCTTCTCATAAATGGAACATCCTCACGCTAAAAGAATCTCTTTAGGTCAAATGGATTCACACTCACAAGCTTCGAGGGCACAAATTTTGGGATTTTCCATTCAAAGGTAACATGACTTGGGGTTGGCGAAAACTACTACAAATTCGCCCTATTATTCGTAAGTTTATTTGGTACAAAATTGGTAGTGGTGTCTCCACTTCGGTTTGGTTTGATAACTGGTGTTCGAGCAGTCCATTAATAAAGTCCACGACTGTTAGACAAATAAATAGATCCGGTCGCAACATGAATACAAAGGTGGCAGAGGTTATAACTAATCAGTCATGGGCTTGGCCTACTGAATGGGCCTTGTTGTACCCTCAATTTTTTGACATAGCTGTTCCAAATTTAAATGCAAGTGAAGTAGACCAGATTGTATGGCGTAACAGATTTGGGGTTGATAACAATTTTTCTGTTGGTCGAGCGTGGGAAGATATACGTCTGCATGGAAATGATATTGCATGGACCTATGTTGTGTGGTTCGCCCGTTGCATCCCACGACATGCATTTCACTTATGGCTTGTTATTCAAAGGAAGCTAAAACTCAATATCGTCTTAGACAATGGCATGTTGGTCCTTCGACCGACTTAAACCTGTCTAAATGTCCGCTTTGTGATTTGGTTCCTCATTCTCATAACCACTTGTTCTTTGATTGTCCATATGCTACGCATGTGTGGTCTAATGTAAAGATGAAAGTTGGAGTTCAACACAATTCGAACTCCTTAGATGACATTTTACACTGGATGATCCCGAATGCGAAGAAGAGGTCCGCTAATTGCAAAACTTGTCTTTGCAGCGTTTACATATTTTATTTGGCAAGAAAGAAACTTGGGGCTATTTAAGCAAAAGAAGAGAACTCGTCAACAAGTGACTGATGTTATTAAGTGACAATCCGTCTAAAGCTTTTAACATTCCATTTCAAGAAGCCAAATCCAGTTGAAGCGGTACTTGATAAATGAAATCTTCCTTATTCTTTGATAAGGAGTAATACGTAGTATAACTTAGCCTAGCTGCCTAGGTGTCCTCAGCTTAATGAACCTATATTTTATTTTCATCTAGGCTGTTATGTATTTTGTAAAAGATTGGCATGTCAATCTTACAAGTTAGTCGTTGGAGCCACAAATGGTGTGTTTGTTTGTAAAAAGCCGATATGGTGCTTTGCCATATTGCCTCAACTCATTTGTTTTTTTGAGTAATATATTTACCATGGTAAAAAACCCTTTACCCAAACCTTCAAGCTTTTACTGATGTACTATGGAAAGGTAGCCCCGATACTTCTCTTGAAGCTTTCTCAGATGCTGATTGGGCTGGGGATCTAGCTGATCGCCGGTCCATGGGGGGATTTGCGATCTACCTAGGTTCAAACCTTATATTTGGACCGCTTGTAAGCACCGCACAGTTTTACATTCCTCTACAGAAGCTGAATAAAAAGTACTGGCTGACATCGTTGCAGAACTCACATGGCTTCAAGCTCTTCTTCATGAGCTTGGCATTCATACATCTTCTGCTTCTATACTATGTTGCGACAATCTAGGTGCAACATCCTTGTCAGCTAATCCTATCTTGCATGTGCATACAAAACACGTGGAAATAGATTTTCATTTTGTTCAGGAAAAGATTGCTCAAGGGGATCTTCGAGTTCAACACATATCTACACATGACCTGGTTGCAAACATCTTTACAAAGCCATTGCCAACTTCTCGATTTCTCTTTCTAAGATCCAAGCTACAAGTCGTTCTCCGTCCTTAGCTTGCGAAGGCTTATTAAACCATATTAGAGTAGACATGCTGGCCAGTTGTATAAATGGGTCGTACCCATTAGAGTTTGAGTTAGTTGCTTATTCCCTAAGTTATGTAACTGGTATACATAGATATGCACACTTACAATTACATCAATACAATATCCTTTGAGGTTTTACACACACAAAAGTAAAAGGGATAATTCCAAAAATACCCCAGTTGCCTTTGTGCTTGGCATTTCTAGACCCAATCTTTTCTCGTTCCGAAACTAGACCAGGGCAACCTGTACAATTGGGCAACTACAACCATTAAATGACAAGTGTCACTTTTACTGATTACGAGGTGCTGAGTCATAGGGCAACTGATCTATATCGGTATAACAATTGGGCAACTGGTCTACTTTGGTAAAATAATGTCGCAATAGCAACACATGGTTGGGTAGTTCAAGTTGCCCAGTTGCTCGGTCTAGTTTCGGAACGAGAAAATAATCGGTCTAGAAATGCCAAGCACAAAAGCAACTGTGGTATTTTTGGAATTATCCCAAAGTAAAATGTCAATGGAGATGGTAGATTCATCGGAGGGGATTGTACTTTGTGCCCCGATAGAAGAAGTGAAATACAGGCATGCATCAAATGTTAATGTCTCCAACTTTGTTTCTGTGAAGCTTTCTTGTGAACACAACTATGAAATCATGAAGGCTCAGATGCTTTGCCTCATGGAGAGACAACAAATGCGGGGCATCATTGATACTGAATTTGATATGCCGGAGGTTAAGAGTGTCAAGATCATTAGAAAATATGACAGCCTTGCCAAAGGTTGTATTTTTGGTTCCGTTTGCGAAGATATACGCAGGGATATACTAACATATGATACCACACAAGATGTTTGGGAGATAGTAGCAACCATGTATGGTCCCCATCAGGGTCCTTTCACCTTTAAAGTAAATCAGCAATTTAAAGGCGCAAGAGAATGAGTCTCTCAACCTGGTAGGTATCAATTTTTACTAGAAACTATTAAGCATCAAACTAGCACCTATATGGAGTGTGTTTGAAATTGCTTATTTAACTGTAAGCAGATAAGCAGTTTTCAGTGTTTTGATATACTACTAAGTTTCTTAGTTTAATCTATAATAAGAAGTTGAAAATAAACATGTTGGTACCTGGAAAGATTTTAAGCAAACAAACACCCTAAAATAAGCAATCCGAAACACCCCATTATTTTCCAATAGCTGAGAGACCAACCACTAAATGAAATGCAGGTTCCACTCCACCAGAACCAATAGGAGAAACAAAATTAGTAAGTACAACGGTAACAGGATTTGGAGATGATGCCTACCTAAATATGAAGCTATACAAAGTTACTCTTGAAGGATGTTGGTGGAAAGCGAAAACCATATTGAGAAAGCATAAAGACGCAGCCACAAAGGCGATTAGCGAAAATGGTGACACAATCCTTCATATTGCAGTTGCTAAAGGGAAGAGTTATTTTGTGGAACAGTTGCTCGACTATATAAAAGATGGGAAACAAATAAACGCAAAATTCAAATGGCCACACTGCTCTTCACATTGCCACAATGACTAACAACAAACACACAACTGAGCTATTTGTTAAGAAAAGGAAAGAATTGTTGTATATCTTAGACAAAGATTCATAGGTACCATTTGTTAGTGCTTATTTTAATGAGCAGCTCAATACATTTGTATATCTGTGGAAAGCCACTGAAAACGCACATGAACATATGTCTTTAGAGAATATTTCAAATCCTAAGAACTTAATAGGTGTCCAATTCCTCAGTAACTCTATTTACACAAAACAATATGGTTAGTTACTATACTACATATAAAGCACTTATCTTATTTAAAAACACTTTACACTTTCTCGTACACTTGCAGATTTAGCAATGAAGCTGGTCAGTATGTGCCTTGAATTGGCTACAGGACATGTTTTTGTATTGACTGGATTAACAGAACATTTTCCAAGTGAGATTGGCTTCGTGGAAGCATTGATCTATCCATGTACATCCATCTCCTTTTTCCTTTCAGAAACCCACAAATTTCAGCATTCCTTCATTCATGATGATATTACCATGTATATCTTGCAGCTTTGAATAGTTTCCATCAAAAAATAGTCAAAAGAAGTTCTTTGTTGTATTATTCGTTGGATTATTTGTACACAAGGGCAGAAGACACCTTATGGGCAATGAGGATGTTTAGAAACAACAGTTATAGCTGGTTGTTGCCAGAAATTATCATGATATTGCTGGGTAAGCGATTAGTCTATACTTGAAACTAGTTCTAAAAGTATATAATAGTTTTGTTATTTCTATCACAGCCCCAATAGCTGCACTTTAACCAATACATGAGTTGATTGATTTCCTCATTTTGGTGCTCCTTTTGCCCTTCTCTATGTTGCATTTCCTCCTGTTGAAGGTCTTAGCAGTCATAGGTACGTAAGAGATTATACAGTTAGTTAGGTCACATTCATTGACGACCGTATAACATAAGTATTGTATATATTGCAGTAATGCCAATCAAGCATATATACAGAGAAGAAAAAAGGGAATATAAAGAAGCAAAAAAGATTTTGGCCCTGGTATGTAGTCATATCAGTGGCTCGGAAAAACTCAACCTTATGCTTTACAATGATGTAGTGTACGATAACTATTACAGTGTATCAACTCTAGAGGCTGTACAACTGGATATTGATGAGGTTGTTTGTCACATTCTAGGTAACTCACCTAAGCCAATCGATGTTAAGAATAAAGAAGGGCACAACATTGTTCAGTCAGCAGTAATAAACAGTTCAGAAAAAGTATACAACCATGTATATATCCCATAATTGAGCATACAAAATCTTATAGAATAATGGAGGATTCCTCCAGGAACAATCTCTTGCACTTAGCTGGAAGATTGGCACCTTCATATGTACTCAGTCAAACTGTTAGAAATATGGTTATTGTTTAATAGGTAAATGTCTAGAATCGAACGCGAGACCTCGGGATTGCACACATTACAAACGAGAATAGAAGTATAAATAATAAATATTAAATGTTATGTTTATTTATTATTTTGAACACTAAATGGACTTAACGGTCGTTAGTTATTAAGTGTAAGTACTAACTATCGTTAAAAAGAGAAAGACAAGGACTAGAGTGTAATTAGACGACAAGAAGGATCCGGAAACACCCCTTGGGGTTCTAGGCCGGTCGTGNATGCAGTTAAATTATCTTGTTTCTTTGAACAAATACCTTTGTACCAAAAGAGTAGTGATATGATCATAAAAAATTTCCACAAAGAAGTCCCACAAACTGATGTGGCGGCCTGTCATTGGTGAGTTTCTCTCCTCTCTCTCTCATTGAATCAATCACACTCCGCCACATCAGTTTGTGGAAACTTTTTTGTGACCATATCACTCCTCGTACCAAAAACTCTCTTATTCTAATTAGTTTCAAATAAGCAATTCCAAACTCCCCCTAGGATCTATAAACATTCCAACTCCAACGTAAGAGAAAAAACAGCTATCAATTAGAGACATCATCACAAAAAATGTTAACGATTAGTATCACGGATAAACGGATGAAGTTATCTCTATTATCGGGGAAAAGCAAGTCACTGACTCAGATATGTTTGGGGCCAGACTAGGGTATCCCGTGACCGTTTCCAACCCTTTTCTAGCACCCCTAAATGCACCTGATGAGTTTTGAACCCCAAATCTCTTGTGAGGACATCATCGGGTGGTTAACTACTATTCCGGTTGTTTAATTACTACTACTAAATTTAAGCTAAACACAACACAAAAGTAGTTAAAAATTGTTTTGAAACAATATCAGAATATATGATGCAATTCAGTTATAATAATTTATACTATATTGAGGCTCAGATTTGGTAGGTAAACAATGGAAACAAAGAGGATAAATCCGCCATGTCTGAAAGTTATAAATATATCAGCTTTTCAAACAATGATTCTGCTAAAAAAAACCGGCGGTTCACACTGGGTTTCAAATATAAAAGAAACCGGAACCAGTTCGACCGGTCAAGTGGGGTTTCAAAAGATAAGAATAAATCATCTCGATACCAAATTGCATGCTCCCGACATACAAAAATAAATAAATAACAAAAAATAAAAATAAAAGGTTTTACAAAAATGAGGCTCAGATCTGTTTTACCATCAGATCAAGAGGATAAATCCGCCATGGCTGCAATAATTTGCCAAGCCAAGATACGGATAATCTCAACTTGACCCGATTTGACCCATTTCACATTTATTCAATCATCACAGCCTCAAAAATATAGTACTCCGTACTAGTACATTTCAAGTTTCAGCTGCCTCTGTTTCATTTCCACTCTCTATATATATACTGATATACATATATACAGTTCTAGATAGATTGCTGATCATAGGTGTATATATGTAATGATATATGAGCGAGGGTTGTTGGATGATGGTCGAAATCATTGGTGGAGAGAGGCGGCAACTACCCTCGAAAAAACCTTTTTTCTGTTTGTTCCTCTCTCTACCTCATTCTTCTTTTCAAGGGTCGTAAAACAGAAAATGTTTCTCATTTTATGACGTGGTTGTTGTGTTTATACTTGGGGTGTTTTTACTAGTTACGTGCTTGGTCATAAAATATTAATTACTACTATCAAGATGGTCTCCACTCTCCACTCTACTTTTTACTATTTTACCTTCACAAATTCAGTAAACATTTTACTAACCCTGCGTAAAATGTTTGTTTATTTGTGTTTATTTATTAAATAAACAAAGGTTTTTCTTTATTTAGTTAATGCACAAAAGTCTTGTTCATTCATTTACTTTCATAAACATTAATGTTTGTTTATTTTCGTTTATTTATTTATGGTCACATATTGTATATTTTTGTTATACACTTAAAATCGGTATACTCAAACAAAAAGCACATATAAAACAAAATATTTTGTATATTTCTTTGTTTGTCTTCATGCGTTCAGTTATGTTCGTTCATTTACGTTCGTTCAATCTCTTAATGAACTAGCATGAAGAACAACCTCATTTTTTAATGAATAAACATGAATATGAAAATTTGTCCATTTAAACGTTCCTGACCATTCATTGTCTGGTTAAACTATATAAACGAATATGAATAAAACTACGTTCGTGTTTGCCCGGTCCTTTTATAGCCATAGTACTTTCTTTAGTACTTATAGTCTTTCTCATTTGTTTTACACCTCATTCATTTTCATTTCAACTATCATAGCTTACTTCTCTTACTCATTTGCTATTGAGACTGACTCGTGTAACTCTTACTTGCTATTTACTTGCACTAAATATCAGGTTGATGATATATTTTTATCAGGTTGATGATATATTTGTGGTTCATTTAACATTGTTTTTTTCTTTTTAAAGGCAACTGACAATCTCGCAATAATTCTTAATACATATGAAAAGAAAATTAAAAATTTGTAATTGAATTTCGCAACAAATTCTTAGTAACTTCGTAATAATTTTGTATTATAAAATTGAGAAGAATACGAGTATAATTAAAGAGAAATACGTCATAGAAAAGTGTACACGGGATCATAAAAGTACGGAGAAATTTTTTTGTCACGAGAGAGAAAACATTAATTATTCGTAGTATTTCACAATACTTGCAATATGTCACTTTTTTTCTTCCATTTTTTCTTATTTTTTAAGTTATAAAACAAAAAATCTTACATTACAAATATATTACGATACTTTGCGAAAAAATTATAGTAAAAAGTTTAAGAAAAAATAACAAAATGAACATTAAATTCAACAGGATCAAAAAATACGTTTATTGATATAACTTGTTTGATATTCTTTTTTCTTTTTCTTTTTATTTAATAATTTTACATATACATTAGTTCAAAAGACGACGGCTGTATAATTTGCCTAAAATATGTTTTTTGCACCTAATGGCACATGTGATAATTCGCATGTAGAGTGAGGGCAATCTTGTCATTTCAAGAATAAAATATGTTTTTTGCACCTAATGGAACATGTGATAAAGCATGTAGGAGGATTAGTAAGAGAATATTGTAATAGGCTTTAGTAATGCTTTTTAGCAATATATCACCGAGTTAAACACTTTTGAAAGCTCTCTTTTGGTCATGTTTCACATATTAGTATTTGGAGTAAGGGCGTAAACAAGACGAGACAACTTGCGAGCTATTTGAGATCGACTCGTAAACTACTCAAAATCGACTCGATATAAATGAGCCGAGTTCGAGCTCGAGCTATTCGAGCACACTTTCGAGTCCAGTTCGAGCTCGAAAATGTTTGGCTCGTGAGGCTCACGAGCCCTTATCGAGCTTTAATAATATTACACTTTTACCCTTTTATATAAATGTAGATACGCAATTGATATGTCGTTTTTGGTCGAGTTCGAGCTTTAAATGTGAAAATGATCGAGCTCGAGTCGAGCATGAAATCCAAAGCTCGACTGAGCTCGAATCGAGTTTCGAGCTCGAGTTTTAATAATTGAGTTGAGTTCGAGCTTGGCAGTACTCGGCTCGACTCGCCTCGTTTAGACCTCTAATTTGGAGTTCCAATTAAGTGACCTATGCATTTTAGTGGTTGAAGCGGTCTACTAGAATCTTTTCATCTAGAGTTGCTCAATTAATGACTAAATAAATGCGTCAGTGTTTACTAGTTCCATGCCGGAAGATAATGATGAACCAAAATCAAAAAATTGTTGGTATAGAGTTTAAAGTTAAGCTAAACCACTTTAGTTAAAATACAACTAAAAATGCGTCCATTTATCAAACGACTCGGCATAGAACAAATTTAATTTTATTTCCAACATCGCTCAAGAACTCAGCCTAACATGCAGCTGGTCTTGCCGAGTATTGTTTGTGACTTTAGATGAGACTGTACATGTAAAGCCATAAGTATTGTCTATTACTAATATACGCTTTGCAAAATGATAACTTAATCTGTGACTATAATTTAACTAGAACCAAAAGGTTATTACTAATCTAAATCACCACAAAGATTAAATCATCCCTAATCTCAAAAAATTCCAAGTAACAAAAACATAAAGAAACAAAATGTTAAAAAACATAAAAGCCTTTCAAAGTGATACTAAATTGCAGTTTCCACACTTGCCCAGGATAAAAGAAATCAAAAAATGAAAATAAGTTTTTTATAAAAATGAGGCTCAGATCTGTTTTACCATCAGATCAAGAGGATCAATCCACCATGGCTGCAATAATTTGCCAAGCCAAGATACGGACAATCCAACTTGATCCGATTTGACCCATTTCACATGCAATCATCACAGCCTCAAATATATAGTACTACGTAGTACTAGTTCCATGATTCCACCTGGGTAAACAGACTCTATGTTCTATAGTAGTATACATAAGTATTCCCCCTGTCAGTTACAGTTTCCGTCTATATATATACGTACATACATACATATACATACACATTTATAGATAGATAGATCATAGATGTATATATGAGTGAGGGTTGTTGTTGGATGATGGTGGAAATCATTGGTGGAGAGAGGCGGCAACTACCCTCGGAAAAACCTTTTTCTTTTTGTTCCTCTCTCTGCCTCTTTCTTTCATGGGTCGTAAAACAGAAGTGGTGTTACTCTTTTGGTGTGGTGGTTGTGTTTAGGGGTGTCATAAAACCCGACCCGAACCCGACCCGACCCGAACCCGACCGGGTTCGGGTCAACTCGGGTCGGGTCAATTCGGGTCAAAAATCATATTCGGGTCAATCGGGTCAACCCGAATTGACCCGAGTTCTAAACAAGGTCGGGTTCGGGTATGTTTTTTTAGCCTTGACCCGACCCGAACCCGACCCGAACCCGAGTTGACCCGACTAAACTAACACTTTACAATGTAAAATACTCGGGTTGACCCCAAACCCGAGTTGACCCGACCCGATTGACCCGACCCGAGTTGACCCGAACCCGAATTGACCCGACCCGAGTTGACCCGAGTTCTAAATAGGGTCGGGTTCGGGTATGTTTTTTGGATGCTTGACCCGACTTGACCCGACCCGAGTTGACCCGAACCCGACCGGGTCAACCCGAATGACAGCCCTAGTTGTGTTGTGTACTTGTGTTTGTTTCCGACTTTGACTTTTTCTTTGAAATGTTATTTCGGCCCGTTTGGTATGAGGGTGTGGAAGGGGTTTTAGGTTGATGTGACATTAAAACATTGTTTGGTATCTTTTTCGACTACAATGAATCAAACTAAACTCACATTTTCATTCCTCTACTAAATGGTGTCTTTCATGATAATTTCCTGACAATTTGATGGACCACAAAGTTGCACCACACATTTAATATAATTTAATTGTTCATATGGAGTAAATTTAAATAAATAATTGTACATTATATATTTGTTAATATAAAAAACAATATTTCAAATTATTAATTATTTTCTCTATCCTCATTTTCTATCAAACCAATACTAAATATAAATCTGATTCCAAACTTTTTTACGAACCAAACGCACCCTTAATCTCTCCGTCTCATTGGTGTTTACATTACTAATTTAAGATGTCACACACAAATGTCCGCTTTATACGATAAATTTGTATTCTCATTAATGAGAAAATTGAGAAGTATAGTTAGAATATTCACAATGATATAAATGCTTTTTATAAACTTTGCATGTCATGCAAATCATTAACTCATAAACCACTTTGATTTTTTAAACATTTTCTACTAGGTATAAACCTTTTAGAATTTTATGAAATAGTCATCAAAACATAACCATTAAGGGTGCGTTTGGTATGCTGCCATGAATGATAATTGGTATGAGTTTGATAGTAGTGGTGAGTCCATCACCTATGAAAGATCCATACCTAAGCTCTCTTGATGTATGTGGAGTATGGATTATATCTATCATTTATTTTCATAGTTGTGGGCCCCCTCATCTTAAACAAACATCTTTAATCACTTTCATAATAATAGTCACATTCCCATAGTGGGATACCCCTAAGTTATAAAAAAGTTTAGGATTATAAATCTCCTCATATCACATAGACATAAACTAAAACAACAATATCGTCAAAACCAAATATAAAGCTTTTTGTGGATTTTAGACCTTTTTATCTGACTTTCACTGTGAATGCTTTTATTGATGTTTCCTATAAAATATGAAACGGATGGAGTAACCTTTTTTTCATCCTTTTATTATTGAATGTTTCGAAATAAATGTTCACTTTGTGCTTCAAATAATCAAAATTGATTTTAATGGGTAGTTATCATATTTGATTGGTAAAAAGTATAGTTAATGATAATTCTTAAAACTTTGTGTAATTTGAAAATGAATATCTATTTTTGAACCGAGAGAGTAATAAAATTTTATTTGACACACAATTTATGGAAAACTGAATTATTACACTTTTATCTAATAAAATATGGGTTTTTGCATCCAATAGTCATTATACTTTATATAAATGTTTAATTTGGTCATTTTACTATTCTTTTGTTCATTCAAGTCATTGTACTATTATTTATGTTTAAAATACTAACTAAACTTTGAAAATTTACACAACTAAGTCATAGTATTTTTTTTACTTCACTTCAACCTCCATGTCATTAAATAACTCAGGTCATTTTTGTTATTTTTTTGATAATCTATATTTACTTATTTTTATAAAAATAGTTATATATAATCTCAATATTGTTTTCTTCAAGTCATACTATCAGTTTAGGTGTACAATTGTATCACGATACTCGTATTTGGCGTTGTGCATAAGAATTTTATAAACTAATAAAAATTATAAAATTTTAAGTTATGATTGTTAAAACTTATAAGCAAGCTTGGTTGATTGTAACTGATATACGAATAACTATAAATTAAGTAAATAATATAACTAAGTTTTTATAATAATAAATAAAAAGAAGTAATAAACTCGCAAAAAATATTTGAGAATTGTGGTGGAGTTGACATGGAGTATGAGTGACTCTATTGTATAAGTTCTAAAAGTTTAGTTACTTTATTAAGTTTAAATAATGGTCAATGACTTGAATACACACAAAAATACTACAATGACTTAAATGAACATTTTTAAAAGACTAAAATACATCGTTGGTCCCTATACTTTCCACGAAACATCACCAGGCACCCTAACTTTTCAAAATCGTCGCCTGGCGTCCAAAAGTATGGATTTTGAGGCCGAATGCGTCCCTTGACCAGAAATGGTGAGGTCAACGCTCAGTTTTGGTTCATTTTCCAAAGGCAATATAGTCCAACCACATTTGCAACTAGGGTATGGTTAATGTCTAACCCTGCATTCTATTAAATTCAATAAAATCATAAACTTTCAACATCGCAGCACACATAACATTCAATCAAACTAAATAAGATGGTAGTGAAGTTTGTAATGGTTGTCAACATGAGATCAATCGATTGTGGTGCGTATACCATCACATTTAGCATTTGGTTAGTTTGACTTTTTATATGTCAACGAATATCTAATATGTACAGCCATGAAATATAATGTATTGGCCAAACAATGTATTAGACAACATGAGAATGAGTTAAGACATGAGTTTTTAGCATTTAGCATTTGGATACTTTGACTTATAGTAGTCAACTGGCCAAACAAAGTCTGATAAAATCCAAACAGTCATTCAATTCTTGGATGTATGTTGACTTGTGAAAGTCAAACTGCTTAAATCCAAACACCCGCTAAACTGCAAATGCAGATGCAAACATGCAATTGAAAGCAAAAACTCGGAAAATGAAGATTAAAATTATCATTTAAAATATGTTTCGTTACATAATGACATTAATCCGAGGCGTATGCCAAATGTAAATTATCATAATCGTATGTTTCTAAACATTCATCATCTTTTTCAGTTTCATCATTTATTTTGTGTATCCATTTGTTTTCTAATTTCCTAAGTGCAGCCTTCTCTTTCCAATGCTCCTGTGCCGCTGCAAAAAGCCTTTCTTGTTTCACTTCAGCATGGCTTCCTTCTGCCTCCTCCTTTTCCTTTTTCCTGCTCCTTTGCTTCTTCCTTCTCCTTTTGATCTTCCTCCTGTTCCAACGCAACTTCTAGTTGATAGTACTAGCTTTCATCACCTTCAACATTGGCCGACTATTGTTGGTTAGATACAGGGTTTTCTGCTGCCACATGTGCTTCAGTAGTTGGTCTTTTGGTCAATTCCTTGTCTTGGATAGCATTCGCATCTCTTGGTAGTTTGTTTCCGGACAACATGATTTCAAGTGAATGTGATTGATGTGTTTGATCTTGACGATATAAGATTGGTATGCAGCAACATGTAGAAGTAACCAATATATACACAAATAATGGGGAAAACGAAGAGTCTGCATTAAATTTTAAAAGCATTTTTTGATCTCTTCGATTCCCCATTATTTGTTGAAAATATACACACAGGTAAACGTAAAGTGCAGTGTGTCAAGGAATAAACGGTTGGTCCCTCAATTTGTCTATGTTCCCGTTGTGATACTTAAACTCCCGCCAATTATTAAGTTGAGTGTTCACATCTGGTCCCTCAAGTTGACTGTCGGGTTTAGCTTGGGTTAGATCATAGTTAAATAGTGATTGGACTATTATGCCCCTGAAACTAGAACATAAACCATGCGTTGACCCAGCCCAAATGGGTCAAGGGACGCAATCGGACTCAAAATCCTAAGGTTTGGACGCATGGAGACGATTTTTGAAAGTTAGGGTGTCTGGTGATGTTTCGTGAAAAGTTTGGGAACAACGGTGTATTTTACTCTTTTTAAAAAGTATAATGACCCTAGAATGCAAAAACCCAATAAAATATTATTTCTTACTTTGTAAAAATGAATTGATTCGTTGAAACTTAAAAGTGAACATGTACTGTTGCACAAACAGAAATAGTGCAATGTAAATTTACTGTCAAATGAAAATTGTATTTTTTTTTAATTTGGAGTCTGGAGTAACAAAATGGTATTTCAAAATCGATACGGATGCTTGTTATTCCTAATCACCATGTATGTATGTAATATGTATAGTCGACATCATTTATAGGTGTTTATATATACTCGACGATCAACATGTTAAGTTGAACAAAATTCTTCCGGTGAGTATGCTTCATCTATTGCCTGGTCTTGGAGCAGGCCCTAAACTTTGTTAAGCTTCCCGTTCACCGTTGTCTGCATTTGTATGTGTAGTGTTGCTTTATGAATATGGTTTCTCAAGCCTAACATATAGAATAAAGTCAATGTCTAAGAGAATCTTCCACTTTTTATAAACCTACAAATACAAATATAATCCTTGCAATTACTAGGCTTGCGACTAGAATCAGTTATTTTAGATTGAGATTTTCAAGTGCAATCTAAACATGATAGGTCATGTTAAGTTTTTTGTTAAAAGGGAAGAAAAGTAAACTCTTTAACTTGGGCCATTTACTTAGGGTGCATTTGGTTTGTAAACGAATTTAGAATTTGATCTCAATCTGATGTTGGCTTAAAATAAAAGTAGGATAAAGAATATATGATTACTTAATGAAAGTAATAGTTTATATAATAAAAACTTTGATTGTTATTATAATTATATAGTATAAACCCACCTTTAAAATGTCAAAACCTACTAAGTAAGTAAGGAAGTTTCAAAATAATTATCTATCGCAAAATCCATACACTTTAAAAAACATATCATCAATACATTTTTTTTTTCATAATGACAATTACTCGAGTAATCAATTTATAACTTGTTTAATGTTTGTAATACTAATAATTCAAGCAAGTGTAATATAGTAACCTTCCCTATTTATACTTAAAAGTGGACAATTAGTTTAGAACAATCAAAAAATAAAATGTGGACAAAAAATTTAAAATGGAAGGATTAGTATTTGCTCATTATCCACTAATTTGTATTTTAACCCACGAAACAAACAATGAATCTTAGTTTCACTTATATCCCGACCCCTAAACCAAATAGAGAGAATTTCATATATATATATCCTTAGAAAACTCTATAATTACGTCAATATACTTCTAAAACTGTTTAATTACGTCAATATCCTTCTAAAACTGTAAAAATACTCGTATACACCCAAATAGATAATTAAATTCATGATTAAATAATTTTGATATTTAAATCTCTTTATTCCCAGTAGTTAACAGTTAAATTACTTTTGCATCCTTCTTCTCACAACGTTAATGTTAGAAAAGGATTCTATAAAATTAAACAAAAGATTGTAGAAATCAAAGAGGGAATATTGAAAAAGTATATTAATGAGATTCAATAAACAATGAAGGTTACAAAACATTATATAAAAGACAAACTAACCTAACCTTAGGAACTAAACGGGCCAAACCCAACGGGCTTATGGGTTTTTATTATCTAACACCCTCTCTCAAACTCACAATGTTGCAGCGGTAACATTGAGAGTTTGTCAAACAAAAAATAAACTAAAACTGAAAAGCAAACGAAAAGCGAATGGTCCCAGAGTGCAAACACGGTGCAAACTCAGAATAGAGCAACACAATTGCGGAGATGAACGAGAGCATATTCAGGTAGACAGATGCAGATTCGCTTTGAAGAGTTTGTCAAATGCAACACAATCGGGGGTGGGTGGGGCCCAAATGAAGAGTTTGTTTTGTGTTATGATTGAGGAGGTATTTTGAAGTTAGAGTGTTAAAGTGAAATGACACCCGATGAAACCCAAATAAAGAGCTTCCCCTCTTCACCGTACCTTTGGCTCTGACACTTACAAAACAATACTTCTTCCGAAATTGGAAGAAAAAGGATCAGGATTTTGAAACTTCAACAAGTTACATCAAAAGGTGGAAAAGTCAACTTTGGCTTCTTTAAATTATAATATTCTATACTAGACGAGTACCCGTGCATAGCAACGGAATTTTCTAGCGACAAACAGCTATAGATGCGATAAATGTGAAAAATCAAAATGCATAGCAACGAGTTATCTAGCGGCAAACAACTATAAATGTTTCGTTTAACGTTATACATAAAACGTGAAAGAAGCAAAATATAATTGCAAAAGGTTGCAACGTGATAGTTTAGCTCTTGATAAACAATACGAGTAATAGCTAGCATTTTATTTTCAATCTATATGATCTATAATATGTATATATATAGTCAACTTCTAGTAGCTAGCGTTTCATCTTTAATATGGTTGCAGGTAGGGGTGGCAATTTCTAACCCGACACGAAACCCGAACTGAAACCGACACGAAAATTAACAGGTTCGGGTTGAGCTAAATAGATTTCGGGTCAGGTTTGGGTCGACATATCTAACCCGTTTATTAAACAGGTCAGGTTCGGGTTGGGAATAAAATAAACAGGTCGACCCGCCAACCCGTTTAAGATTTTTTTTTCTTAAATTAAAAATTTTTATATTTAATTATATGGGTTAAATGGGTTAAAGGGTCGACCCGCTAACCCGTTTAACTCGTGTAATGTGCTAACTTTTGTATATAAAACGGGTTAAATGGGTCAACCCGAAACCCATTTAACATATTCAACCTATGTAACCTATTTAACCCGTCAACCCAAGTATATATACAGGTTAAATGGGTCAGGTTCAGGTTACGTGTAAACAGGTTAGGGTTGACGTACCTGACCTGATAATTTAAATGGGTCAGGTTCGGGTTGGGGTTTTCTAACCCGCCAACCTGACAACCCGAACCCGACAACCCGAACCCGACCCGAATTGCCACCCCTAGTTGCAGGAATACCAGCAACCAAATAGTTAACCAAAATAATGGATATGCATAACAGTGGCTAGTATATATATATTTTTTAATTTTAAAAACAATAAAACCTTGTATCTTTCCCTTGTTTGGTTGTCTAGTATTAACAAATTAGCAAAGTTTGAAAATCATAAAAGCTTGTATTTTCATATGACTACAAAATTCTTTTTTGCATATGTCTCTTGCTCAATATAGTTCTATTCTCCGTCACTCTACAGCATGTATGTCTTCTTTATTGATGTGTTCAAATTTTCCGAAAGGTTAAATTTTCAACTTTTGGAAATTTGGCTCAAATTTTGTTTTTGGCCAAAAAACCAGTTGCATTCCCAGATACAACTTCGTTAACGGCCCCACCAAGTTATAACACATCAAATCATCATAGCCTATATTCATCATAACCATATACAACTGTCACACAACCACCAACCAATCACACCAGCTGAGACTATAACCACCAAAGTATTTCACAAAACAACCTCAAAATGTACGGTTTGAGCCATATTTGGTAGTTCACAAATCAGCCTCAAAAATAATATTGGTAGCTTTATAATAATATATATACAAACACATAAAACCGGATCCACCAAAAACTTGGTAGATCTACATTAATGATGTCAAAGCTAACCTATCAAAAAATGTCAAAGCCACGATTTTTCAAACTTCTAAACATTAAAACCATCACAATTAGGCAACTAAATAGATATTAAGAACCACCGAAACCAAAGTAAGCAAAATCAAACTAAAAATATATCATAGATCCACAAAAAAATACTTATCAACACCATAAATCCACAAACAAATATGAAATATATGAGATGATCTAGAAACATAGTAGTTTATAAAACCACTAAAGATAAAAACTGGGAAACTTAGCAGCATACCAGCCAAGAAACATCAGTTGTTTAGCAAGATTACACATATCCGACAACCAAACAACCAAAAACAAACCAAGACCACCATAAACACACTTAACAAATTAGGCAACAGTTTCAAACCAAAAAACCACAAAAGTAAATATAGATCTTAACAGATTTGAACACACCAAATATATTGAAGACCAACAAACAATTCCAACACGTTACTAACCATATCCGGATATATCCTACCAAAACACCACAGTAAAACATCACCAAAAACACCTTCGAGACCACATAAACATCAATGAAACCACTGAAACTCAAACAACGCCGGATTTAGAGAGAACCGGTGGTGTTGGTGGCGGAATCTATTGATGTTGGCAGTGGTGGCGGCGTAATGACGGTGATGGTGGCGGTGTAACATCTAGTGTGTGTGTGTGTTTTTAGTTTAGAGAAAAGAATGAGATTGTGAGAGCCGGCTGTGTATTATAGTTTTGAAATACACATCAATGCCTAATTTAGTAAAGTTTGAAATAAATTAGTCACACATATGGATAGTGGAAAGAAATTAGTAAAGTTTGACTATTTATGTGTATCATTAAAAAATATTTAGGCAAGTATCATGCTGTGTCCAGCCTTTCATTGCCTTCTATACATTTAAGTTTTCACTTTCAAAGTTTTTGCATTAGGCATGTAGAATAAGAAGTCAGACTTTCCTTCTCGTTTGCAAGTATCATGGTGCATTCTTTCTGTCTTAAATGGCATCTTAACAAAATCATTTTCCCGCCCCCTTTTATTTGGCATATATTTTCTAGTTTGTAAAAACAGAAAGGCATTTTCCACCCCATTAATTCAGACATTAAAATCCATTATTAGTTTCCATCTATTAATTCAACCCTATTAATTCAGCATGCTATGAATTTTCGTTTGACATTTTCAGGGGTAAAATCGGGATTGACCGAAAGTTAAGTTTTTCACAATTTCACAATTCCACTTTGACCATTTCTCCATTATATGTAGTAAAGATTAAAATCCATTATTAGTTTCCATCTATTAATTCAACCCTATTAATTCAGCATGCTATGAATTTTCGTTTGACATTTTCAGGGGTAAAATCGGGATTGACCGAAAGTTAAGTTTTTCACAATTTCACAATTCCACTTTGACCATTTCTCCATTATATGTAGTAAAGATAAAGATAAAGATTGATTTCGTCAATCGTTTTCTTTTTACAAAAGATACATCTTGAAAAAAAGCATGCAAAACAATATTTCTTCCGAAGTAGAAAGAAAAAGGATTTGGATTTTGAAACTTTCAACAAGTCACATAAAAAATTGGACAATTCAACTTTAGCTACTTTAAATTCTAATAAGTATTGATTTCGTCAACTTTTTTTTTTTTTAAAAAAAAAAAAAAAAACCAATAAAACAATATTTCTTCCGAAGCAGTAGGAAGAAAAAGGATTAGCATTTTAGCATTTTGAAACTTCAACAAGTCACATCAAAAAGTGGACAGTTCAACTTTGGCTTCTTTAAATTCTAATATTCTACGTTGATTTCGTCAATTATTTCTTTTACAAAATATACATCTTGAAAAAAAGCATAATTATTATAGATTTTATTTATATTTTTATAGAATGAGAATTTTATCATCAATTAATTAATTAATATCTTTTCTTAAATAGGATTATGTATCTAAAAGCCGCACAATTATTAATCATTTTACTTTTAGACCACTTATTTTTCTAAAGTAATTTATGGGCCACGTAAGTACTACCTCTGTCCAATTTTAAGTGTCTAGTTTGACTTTTTGAAGTTTTTCTTGTTCAACTTTGACCTTAAATTCTATTATTTATATTGTATAATACTTGATGCAAAATATATGATAGATTGAGTTTTGTATTTTCATTCGTATAATTCTTATCAAGTATTATATAACACAAATAAAAATATTTACGGTCAAATTTGAATAAAAAAGACAAAAAAAAGTCAAAGTGGACACTTAATGTAAGAAGGAGGAAATATATTTTTGTTTTCATTTATATAACCCTATTTAAATTCTTGTTGAATAGTTATACAATTTCAAGAATAAAACTACCTAATTTAATATATATCAACACAATAAAATTAACAAATTAAACGTAAAACATTAGTTAAATCATCTTAATCACTTTAACCTAAATAAAGTTGCACTTAACTAATGACTAAAATTAATATTTTACATTTCAATATTCGTTTGTGTTGTTTTAATATGTTATATTTGACTTTATTCTCATTGTTTCAAAGATTTTCGTGATAAAATTATTCGAAATTGATATAAATGAAAACAAACCCATATATTAAGCTTATAAATTAATTTAAATAAATAGGTTGTATAAAGTTAATATATTTAGTAGTCGAGTGGTTTCCCAATACATATAATCCCTTTTTAAATTTTCTAACAATAATTTCAAATAAAAGTAACACCATAAACTCGATGAAACATTTCATCTATATTTAATAATATCTATTTTTAGTAATGAATAGTCAAAATGAGAAATTTAGAAAAGAAAAAAAGAAAGACGAGAGTAGTAGCGGCTAAAGTTTTCTATAAATATCCTTAAATTTATCCAAAAATAGAAAAACAAAAACACAACACTGACACACACACTCCTACAACCAGTTCCTACAATCAGTGACCAAACATCAACCAGTTCCTACAACAATGGCAGCAATGATGCAGCTACGTTATCTCCCTAACTACAACCATCGCTTTCTGACGTCACCATCTTCGTCAAAACCATGGCGATCTTCTTCAGTGAAGTTGGTGGTCAAAAGTCAAAGCATACAAGTGCAAGGCTCATCCATGAAGCAGCGACGGCCGGAAAACGTTGCTGGAGAGTTTTTCGTTGGTTTGTTATTTCATCATCTTAATTATTGGCCAAATTTTTTATTTTTGGACAAGTTAATATGGATATACAAAACATTGGAGTATGAGTGTAGTGATATATAGCTGCTTATATCTAAAAATGGAATATTATCCCATTAGTATCTATATCTATACTACTTATAATAGACAAATGACTCTCTCTCCAAAAATTTCAGATGTACAAAAAATTATGCAATGTTTACAACACTTTAAAGCAAGGATTTTTCATAATTACAACAAGCAAAGCATTGTGTACAACAAAAACAAGCATAACTCGAAATTCAGACCAAAATCTTAGAATTATACATTAAATAGCATTAAAAACACCCCTACACCTAATATTACAATTATTTAAACATAATGTACAACCCTCTTTAACTTTTCCCTCCAAAACATAATGTACAACCCTTAAATAAAAACATTTATAAATCGAATTTAATCAAAAATAAAAATTAGGGTTTCGAAATAATTTTATAAAAATCAAAATATGGGCGCGTGGGGTTGTTTCACCGAGAGAAAAGCAAGGGCGAAGGTGGTGGTGGTCTTCGGTGATGGTGGTGGTCAGTTGTGGTGGCGTGTGGGTAGTGCTCCAGTGGTCTACACGAGCTCAAAAGCTCAAAATAAAAATTAGGGTTTCGAAATAATTTTATAAAAATCAAAATATGGGCGCGTGGGGTTGTTTCACCGAGAGAAAAGCAAGGGCGGAGGTGGTGGTGGTCTTCGGTGATGGTGGTGGTCGGCTGTGGTGGCGTGTGGGTAGTGCTCCGGTGGTCTACACGAGCTCAAAAGCTCCAGAAATGACGGGAATAAGCCGATCTATCGATTCGGCAAACAAAAGGTTTGGTCGGAAAAATTTCCGGTGACCGGTGCCGGAATTTGCAGGTGTTGACCGGAATTTATGAAGAGCCGGCGAGGGGTGGCAGAGAGAGAGAAATGAGAGAAAAAGAGTGAGTGTATGTGTGTTTTTATGAGTGAAGAGAGAGAGAGAGAGTTGTTTTATAAAATTGAAGGGGCCAAACATGTACAAACAAAAGTGAGGGGGGTGCGGTGTAACTGTGTGGCGGAGGGGTGTTAGTGCCAACTAACAATACTTTTCGTCAAAACGGTACGGGGCTTAAACGACGTAGCTAACGGACTCGAAATTTAACGAAACTTGCGCCATTGTTCACGAAATCGTTTTTCCAATAAAACCAAGTATATCAACTCATATAACTTTTTCCGAAATCTATATTCCTCAATATATTTGGCAAATGCAATACAATTCGAGTTTTCTAGGTTGTGCTGAGTCAATCAAGGGAATAATTTCTAGGTTGTGTTGAGTCAATCAAGGGAATAATCAGATAATGACACAAAATTAGGGTATGTTTGTATTATAACTGTGTGGTGTTGGATCGGGTTTGAGTTCTTTGAGTCCGGGTCTTTTAAGTTGTCAATCGGGCCTTAAGACTATATCAAGTAAACTGAATCTGGATTGGGCTACGACAAGCATTGGGCTTACACATTTTAGTGTTGGACAGGTTGGACTATTAAAGAACTGGACTATATTAAACATGGACTGGGCTGAATTTTAATATATGATTATTGGATCCAAAATAAATTAACACATGGGCTGAAAATTTAATATCAAATCTATACTACATAAAATGGATAGAATCAAGATTTTGTTTGTGGTAACTTCTGTTAACAGGAGATAGAATTATATCACTGTCTTAACTAAAGTTATTGTTATTTATAAATTAATTGTTTAATAAAAGTATGGCCGCATAACATCACGTTATCAGAAAATATAGTCACAGGGTACCCGCCGCCGCATCGCGCGGGTACCCTACTAGTGTTTAGTTAAGTACTCGTGTGTTTATAGCTTATTAATTTATTCTTTTTAAGGCAAACTTTATTTTAAGTACCAAGTGGAAAGAGCACATTTTCATGTTTAGACCGGGTGTAACGCTGGTGGTGATGACCGACTCCAAGTCAGCGCCACATTATGTACCTTCTTACCACTAATACCCCGTAAGACCGGGTGTAGTAGTGGTAGTGTGGTATTGACCTTCTCTACGTGAGTGCGGCATCATTTTATTTCTCACCACCTTTGCCGTGTAACAATCACTCACCAGTCGATCACTATTTACCTATACCTTCACTAAACAATTAAACATACATACACACACGAATGGAATACAATCGGTGGCGTTGACCGCCCTTTTCTCCTTTTTTCTTTGTTTCACATGTGGTCACCTAGTCACTAAAATGCTGTAACAGAAGACCACGCGTGGTACATAGTGGTAGTTCATGCATGATGGCAGTCACCATTACATGGTTTAATAGCACACAACTATGCGGTATACACCACAACGTACACACACACAAAAAACACCCTCACCACTTTTGCGTTAATCTGTGGTGACCACTGATTTACCCAACTTTTTGCTCTATCACGCGTGAACACTTAAACATGTAACAAAGACAACGCATGATAGTGTAGCCTTCACGTGTGGTAGGTTTCATAACGAGGGTACTGTAGCCTTCACGTGGTAGTGTAGTATTGTAGCTTAGAAACATAAATTAAGAGGGTGTTTGTGAGTGCTTATTTATTCTTCTTATCTGCTTATGTTTAAGAATATGAGCGGTTTGGAGAAAGTTCTTAGTGACTTAACTGAGGAACAACTTGCTTTCTGTGACGCGTGGGACATTCATATCCGTGGTAGAGTTAGGAAGTAGTTCTAGTTTTATCGTTGACATTTTATTTTTGGTAGGTTCGTAAGATTGGTTTGTCTCTCTTATGACAGTTTTTGTTTGAAGCACAATAGGTACGTTTGTTTGCATGTAACGGGCTAAGATGTGGGATTCACCCTCATCCTATGTACTTAATTGTTTTTTAGAGTAATATATTTACAAGGGAAAGCCTTTACCCAAAAATTTTGGAGAAAGTTGTTGATTTGCTTATTTTCAAAGGTGTTTGGGATTGCTTTTTTTTTTTTTTTTTTTTTTTTTTTTTTTTTTTTTTTTAAAATAATCTTCGTAACAACTTAGAGACCAAGCAGCTTAAGAAATACACGGGTTCTCAAAAAAGTGTTCATAATTTTTTTGCTGTAACAAAATGCCGGTAAGCCCCCCCCAAAAAAAAAAAAAAAAAAAAAATTAGATTCAGGCAAAACAATGTTAGATTAATCCTTTAATTCAGCGGCTTTCAATTTGCTTATAGCAATTGCTTTAATTTGGTTTCAGAACCCAAAAAAAAAAGCGGAACTTTTATCGAACACTCTTAAATTTCTTATCTACTTTACATTAACAGATAAACAAATCAGCAATCCTGTAGAAACTCCAACCCTAAAACAAACACCTATATATAACAATGAGCAGCAAACACAGTAATCCACGTATACGTGTTAAACAATGATAGATTGAGTAACTAATAGATATCCTTTTGTGCATTTATGTTGTATATACTAACCAAGATCGATGCATGTAATAGCTGGTGACTTATTCAATTGTGCAGATCATACCATGGCATTGGATTGCGATACATGTCGTGGGATGGCCCGGTAATTCAGCACATTTTTTTTTAAATTAAGTAGAAGATGATGTGAAATAAGTTGCTGAAATATTGATGATTTGTTCTAATTTTTCAGGAAGTCTTTACCCGTATTAATGACATTCCTCCCGTTTCAAAGCAGCCAAGCTGTCATGATGAACGTCTCAAGGCTCTTCAGGTAATAATATTTAAAAATGCCAGCGTAGTGACGGGTATTTGGCGGGAGAGTATGCTTAACTGTTTTGGTCGGTTAGAATGATCATGTTTTATCTATGTTCCCCGGCGTATCATGTCTATTCAGTTATTGAAATGTAATGATGTGTCATTTACTGTTTCCTCAAGCCTCGATGTTTATGGAAAAGTAATCAATTTTTTCTGTTTTAATTTGCAGGCGTTATTGTCATGTCCAACGAGGCTCAATAAGTATCGAGAAACCTGCTCGTGATATTTAAGACGCTCAAAACATTTCCAACTACCCATTGACATGGAACGAATTCCGGTAATTCATTAAAGTTATCACCCATGTTGCAATGTATCTGATATAAAAGTTGATGTCACTTATTAGGTTTGTATATGCCATAATGACAAACTCTTTGATCGACAATAATTTTCAGGGGTTTTCACTGTGGTGTATCACTCTGATCAGTTCATTATGGGCCAGCTTGCTATATGATTGTTCATCCTGAAGGGACATTCTTATTGACAGGGTCATCTAACCATTTATAAACTTCTGGTCAAATATATATGCTAGCTTGGTCAACAGGAACATAAAAGATTATGAATTAGGAATTTTATATTACCAACTGTTGTTAAATATAATTGTTTAATTGTAAATATAATGGCAGTCCTAGGTATACAGAGAGGCTGGCCTAGCAACATTGGAGAGATGGGTGGAGTTCCCGATATACCTTATCACTCACAATATGGATAACATATTTGGTTTGACACTGTTTGACTTCTGTAGCATTATAATCCCCATTTATTGAACTTTTTTTCTTGTAATTAGGGAGATGTCGCAGATCATGAAGAAGTGGGTCAAAGCGGTTCAATGGAAGTTTATTCACTCCATAGTGTACGGTAGCTTTTTTCCTTATATGCATCATGCCATGTCTTTGGCTTTGGTTACGTCCTATAACCACCATCATGGTTTAGTCCTTAGATGACAATGATACTTTGTTTCTCCGGCTTCCATTACTTTAAGTTCCACCATGCATATTATTGTGTGTTAAAGTAGATGCACGACACAGTTAGTCATATAATTTTTGAGCTAGATTATATTATTACTATACTATTATTATTACTTATTATACTCATTTTTATTCTCT
>LBNU01013289.1:0-18750 GCA_014162995.1 Artemisia annua
GATTCAAAAAAGTCAAATATAGAAGAGACAGAAACCGATCAGAGGATAAATTAATTCAGAGAAAAAGAAATTTGATCAAGGGATCAAATTTGGAGATGAGACAAAGAGAAATACCATTTGAGAAACAAATGCAGAGAAAGTTAGAGAACATAGCAGTGATTGATTGAGTGAAGACCGAATCAGAGAAATTAAAGAGAAAGAGAACCAAAAGAGATTCAAAAGACAAGCCTAGACCTAAGAGATAGAGACAAAGAAGAAAAGAGAACTTACCAGTTGCGTTACAACATCAGAGAAGAAGGGGACGGGACACAAGGGCAATCGCCAGAGAAAAAGGAACTACCATCGTGCACTTGCAGCAAAAAAACCAGAAGCAGAAACTCATAGTTGTTGGGTGGTCGTGAAATAGAGATTGAAGGAGATTGTTGCTGTGTCGATTGTGTACCAGAGTCCAGAAACATCAAAGAGTGAAGAGGAAACCGATTGCCCTAAATTGTTGTTCGAAGACTATAGAGAAAAAGAAGAAAAGAAGGCAGTGGGCGTATAGTGCAACTTGTTTGTGGCCAAAGACTTGTGGGCTTTTTGGTTCAAAGGAAAAGTGGGCAGACTTTTTAATGGACTAAAGGCTAGAGGGCCTGACTTGTTGAGATTAAAGACAAGGAAGATGGAAGACCGATCAAGGAGAAAATTCAAGACATGTTTAGTGTTGAAGATTAAAGACAAGGAAGATGGAAGACCGATCAAGGAGAAAATTCAAGACATGTTTAGTGTTGAAGATCAAGACAAAGGAAGTGAAAGCAAGCCAAAGTTCAAAGATAAAGATAATGGAGTATGAAGATCTCGAAGGCATGGATTAATAAATTAGGAGGGAGTACTGGATGTTAATTCATTAATCCATGTTTAGGGGTCGTTGTGTAATTAGTTTATGTATTTAGAGTCGTGTATATAAAGTGTATAAGTTAAGGGGTCTAGTATGTCAAGAATAAAGTTAATAACCGAATGGTAGTTAATTTCGGTTATAGGTAGTTAATTATGGAAAGTTGTGACTCTTGGGAAAAGTCACAATGGTTCGTTTCATGTAGTATAAATAGAAGTGTCTATCCATTGTAAAAAACAACAGAATTCATTATATACAAAGTGTGAGTTTGTGTGTCGTGTGTTTTGTTCATGGACATGTTTGATTCGATACAGAGATGATCCGGATGGGACAACAAACTTAAACTTTTTAAGAAATTGAATCATACTCTCTTCAAAACACTTATTGCTTCCAATCAAAAGAGGGGAAAGCGCTAAGCTTTCTCAGCTCATTCAAATATTCAAGAAAAGTCATCAGCAATGTAAATACACTCTTACGTCTCTCTTACAGTACATATGCAAAAAGAAAATGAAAAAACACACTTACAACACAACAGGGCTAATGCAACGGTCAAAATTCGTTACCAATCTGTTGTAAACAGCTATTTGCAACAGATTTGCAACGGATTCTGACTGTTGCATAAAGGCTCCATGCAAATTTATTTTGCAACGAAATTGCAATAGCCAAAAATAATTGTAACGACCTTGCAACGGAAAAAAAGCTGTTGGAAATTAGGGACTTTTGTGCAAAAAAGGGAATTTGCAACGGTAATTATAAAAAACGAATTTGCAACGATAAATTTTTGCAACGAGTTTTGCAGCCGTAATATTTTGCAACGATTGGTAAGACTAAAACTTGCAACGAAACTTTTTCCATGCAAACTCGTTAGAAAATTTGCTTTCAAATTCATAAATTCAATAATCCAAAGCCAAAATTTTCCGGATACATATATAGTACCCAAATTAATAATCATACAAAAAATTTCAAATTACATAATATAACTAAGACATGCACCGCTCCTTGCTGCAGTTACTTTCAAATCTCACTAAGAAAGCTTGGTATTTGACCTGAAATGGTTCAAAAATGAAACTAAGTTAGTGATGATTTGTTAACAAACTCATGTAAAATCAGATTTTACAAATAGGGAGAAGAGAGTACCTTATATATTTTGAAGCACATCCAGAATACGCTGCAACTCATTGACAACAATTTCTATTTTCATCCGTTGTGGTGGGGAATCCACAGAGCACGATACTCCAATCTTGATAGTTGCAGCCAAACATTCTTCCACTTTCTTTGCATTCGCTTCCGTACTTTGCAACACAATTGCATCATTATCAATAACATCGATTACTTGATCTGGTAATGCCATGTAAGCAAATTTATGAAGGCTAAGACCATCGTTAAACATGCCGTCTGTTGGCTTTTTCCCCGTCATCACCTCTAGTAATAATATTCCAAAACTGTAGACGTCCCCACAACTTGTCATCTCGCTCCCGATACCATACTCTACAAATGAATAACAATTAATTAATTTACAAACTTTAACCTGGAAATAAATATAAGCATCATGGAATAAAAGTGGAATTACCTGGAGGTGCATAACCAATTGTTCCTTTAACCCCGGATGAGCTGTTTTGGTTTAAGTCTGTACCAAGTAGTCGAGCTAAGCCAAAGTCTCCAACATGAGCCACCATATCATCATCAAGTAGAATGTTACTTGGCTTCAAGTCACCGTGAACAATCGTTGTTTGGCAGCGATTGTGAAGATAATCAAGTGCAGTGGCAACATCTCTAAGAATATTTATTCTTTGAAGAAGGTTCAGTTTCGATGTATATGCACTTGAATGAAGCCAATCATGTACACTTCCATTGGGCATAAACTCGTAAACTAGCGCTTTAAAATCATTGCCTTGGAAATCAGTACTCGAACATGAAGTTATTATCTTCAACAGATTACGGTGTCTAATATTACGCCATGCTTCACATTCTGCTATAAAGCTTTTGTGCGCTCCTCGACTTTGAAGATGTAGAACTTTAACTGCAACAGATTTATCATCATTAGAATCGAGGATTCCCTTATAAACAGAGCTGTGCCCACCCTCGCCAATCAAATTTGCTGTAGAGAACCCATCAGTAGCCTTGAGAAGCTGATTGTATGAAACTTTCAAGAACCTTTCATTCCCTGAAGATTGAGACGGTTGACTATTGCGTTTCTTCTTACACAAAAGATACACACAACATAATACGATGAGCAACGTCGGTGCAATCACAATGACTAATATGAAGAAAGGAAACCTTTTTTTCTTACTACCCGTCTCCTTGCATTTGGGTAACTCAAGTGTAACCAAACCACCACAAAGCCTATTGTTCCCCAAAACTGAAAATGCACTTCCATTGGCAAACACTCCTACAACCGGTACTTCACCCTCAAAATCATTAAAGGATAGGTTCAAAAACTCTAAGGAATTCCAATTCTCTAAGAATTGAGGAATTTTGCCTGATAATTTATTTTGAGAAATGTCGAGTACCTTCAATCCTCTCAAGGAACTGAATGAAGGTGGTATTATGCCTTCAAATATGTTGCCACTAAGGTACAACTCTACAAGGCTAATACACTCACCAATGCTAGTAATGGTGCCTGACAAATTGTTATAAGATAAATCAAGACCACTCAACATCTTGAGGTCTTTAATCTCTAATGGAATTGAACCATACAGGCTGTTGTGAGAAAGATCTAAAAAAATTGTTAGTGATGGAAGTTGAAGAATTTGTTTGGGTATTTTTCCAGTGAGTCTATTATCCGTCACGTAAAGCTCATTAAGTTTTGTACAATTCCCAAGGCTTGATGGAATATGGCCTTCTAATTTGTTGGAATATAAATAAAGTTTATTCAACAATGATAGGTTCCCGATGGCATCAGGGATAGGCTCTGAAAATTGATTGTTATTTAGACCAAGATATTGAAGCTTTTGAAGTTTACCAATTGTAGTGGGGATCTTTCCATTGAATCGATTAGGTCCTAAAGCTAAAATGGTCAAACCAACTAGACTACCTATACTTGAAGGTAGGCTTCCAAATAAGTGATTGTCGCCTAAACTTAAAAAGCTGAATTGATCAGAAAGATTGCCTATTGATATCGGAAGCACTCCTATAAGGTTGCAATTTACAAGAATTAAAACTTCTAATCTGGTGCAGTTTTTCAAAGAATCAACAAACCTCATATCATCAGCTTCTCCGCGTCCATGGAAGTTGTTATTATATAATCTAATTATATTAATATCTCTTAGTTTTGAAAAGTCGATAGTCAACTTCCCGCTAAAATTGTTGTCATACATTTCAAGAAACCATAATTTAGAACAATTAGAAAGAGAAGGTGGGAGAACTCCGGTCAGTTCGTTACCCCATAATTGAAGGAACTCCAGATTCGGGAGCTGATTACCAATTTCTGAAGGAAGACTACCAGTGAGGTGATTAACAGCTAAGGAAAAATTAACTAGGAGTGAGAGGTTGAAAATGGAATGAGGGATGGTTCCATATAAGTTGCATTCACCAGAATAAAATTGCTTCAAGCTTTTCCAATGACCCAAGGTATCTGGAATGCTCCCACCCAACGGGTTCCCGGCAGCAGAGAACACTTCCATTGATGTGACATTCCCCAAGAAAGGTGGGATTCCACCTGTTAACTTGTTGTCCTCAATTACAAGACGAGCAAGTTTCGAGAGTAAGCTCATCTCCTTGGGTATGCTTCCAACTAGCTTATTTCCACCGAGCCAAAGCTTTTCGAGGTTAAAACAACCAGACAAGTTTGTTGGAATGACTCCACTGAATTTGTTATCATAAAGATTAAGATGACGTAGCCTAGATAGACGACCAAGTTCATGAGGAATGGTTCCTTGAAAGCTGTTGTTCCAGAGAGAAAGGTTACGGAGGAAGCTGAGGTTTCCTACGTGAGGAGACAACGAGCCTTCTAAGCCTTTCGAAGACAGTTCGACAACAGTCACTCGTCTGTGCCGCTTTCCACATGAAATACCACTCCAGTCACAGAAATGAAAGGAATGGTTCCACGAGGTTAGAACATTGTATGGATCATGGGTGATCTTTGACTTAAATGACAACAACGCATGATAATCAGTCTCATTACCACCATAGGAAGCAGAGACAGTGGCAGAAAAAAGACATATTATCGCTAGACAAGAAAAGAGAAAAGAAATACGAGAGGAAGATGATAAGTGAATTATTGGTGTCTTCATTTTTGGAAATTTACTTGAAATTATAAGAACAAGTATTGGCTTTTTATAGGGGTTGAGCAAGACAACTAGCAACACCTTTTGTCTATCCTCCACTAATTCCTTGACTAATAACAGTAACTATTTTATATGTATAGTCATGCCATCCATGTAGCATCACCTATAATTGAAGGGACAATGGTCCAAGATGTAAGCAACTTGACGCCTTCCTTTTGGTTGTACCTCACTACTTTTTGGATGCAACTTGTAAGCATTCAATCATGCATTTTGGTACAGATGTTCTATACTAGAAGCAATAATTTAACTTGTTTGGAAGTAGCAGAGAAAATAAAAGCAGCTCTTTCAATTTACGAATTAGCCCTATCTTTTTAGGATGTTGGCGTGGCCGGCCAAAAGTACATATCTTATATACTAAAAACTTAAGTTGTCTTATAAATGCAAAGTGCTCACAATAAATGTTTCATGAATTGAAAGTGAAATGTGGAGGCTTCATGTATTAGTACATTGATTTAATAGTCATGCATAAGGGTAAGTACATAAAATTAGTGATTCGAGTAATTGGCAAAATTTGTACGGTACAAGGTAGTTTAAGCAACATCAAAAGTATAACAATTTCACAATATTGGGTGGCTTAATTTAATGTGCAAGAGAATTTGTGCACAAATTGTAGTATGGTACAAGGTAGTTTAAGCAACATGAAAAGTATATCTTTTATACTATCTAAATATTTGAGTGCTTAATTTAATGTGCAAGAGGCATTGTGCACAAAAGTTTGTACGGTACAATATGTTTTACATGAGGAATCGTGCACAAAAGTTTGTATGGTACAACATGTTTCAAGCCATCTTTAAACCTCAAATAATACAAACCAAAAATGCCATGAATGCATAAATTAAATACACCAATTAGTGATTAGTCTTTTTACCTTCCCGTCCATGAGTTACAAATATTTCATCAACTATATAATGTGTCAAAAATCACACACAACAAACCACAACTTCCTCCACGTCGCGTGCACATTAGGCTACAACTTATTATGGTGGTAAAGTAACCATCATATCGTCTTACTTATTTAGCATATCAATTTATATTATTTTATGTATATTTCACGTGTGTTTTGTGTGTGTAACAATGTAGGACATAAAGATGGTGCTTAAGAGATTTGGTGGTAACATCATCTTCTCTAATGGTTTAAGAGATCCTACACATCGTTGTCTTATCAAGTAAGTGGAACATGCACGAACATTTTTACTTTGATCGAAAATGCAATATATTGATTAACTGTATTTAAGTTACTAACGATCAACTATATCTAATTGTTTTTTGTAGTGCGTCAAGAAGCATTAAAGAAAGAGATCGAGAAGTCACAAAAATTATATAAAGAACAATACACGCAAACGGCCAATGAAAAACAACGACAAAGACAACAACAACAACAAGAACAACAAGAACAACGCCACGACCACCGGTGGGATGAATACTTAGCATTCATATTAATAGTACGTTACAAATTAAATATGCAATATTTTACTTCATGTAATACCGATAAACGGGCTAATACTATTGATTCGTTAGCAAGTAAGTTTATTGAAAATAATGTGACGAGCATTCAATTTTTAGTCAATAATTATTACTACACTTTGTTGGTTCATTTTAATATTTTTGCTCTTAATGTAGTTTTTTGTCTTGCGTTGTGTTAATGTCACTTTCTTAATTAAACGTCTTGGAATATTACGTGACTTTGATATTTGATATGATTACTGTAAAAATATGTCGATGTTACATATTGAAAATGGTAGTATATAATAAAAATATCTTCACACTATCATCAAAACAATGAGAATCTTCTAAATCGAAAAAGTATATAAAGGAGAAGAAAATTGTATTTCAAATGTTATCCTACACCTATCACGAGGTAAGCATTATTCATTTGAGTTTGAGATCATGTGATTCATGTCGTCATATTGTAAATAGTTAGAATGAGTTACTCATGAATGCTCCAAATTCGATATTATAGTTTATGGAAAAATATTGTAATAATGCATTAATTAAAAAATAATTTATGTAACTTACTCATATTAAAAGACGAGGCATGCAGAACCCGTGCTACGCACGGGCTAAGAATCTAATTGTTAATCGTGTATTTTTCTGTATATTGGCGAGTGTATACTTAATTATAGTTTAGTATGTTGTATGAAATGTTTTAACTTTCTTGTATAAAAATTTAAAAATGTTTGATGTTGTTTTGGTTTTGTGGTGTTGTATTTTATATATGAGATTTTTGTTATAAAGTTGTGATGGCTTTGTTTATTTTGGCATATTACTTATCAAAAAATCATTTTCACTCAGAATCAACTTCACTCAGCATCTGGAAATCATTCAGCAACTTTGATTCATTCAGCGCTAAATCATATTTTTTATCAAACAGCCCCTTAGACCTACAATACTTGTCCATTAGATGGTTTTTGCATGATAATATGAAGCATACGGGTTCTATCTAATTGGTTATAGTTTAACGTGCGTTAAATATTTTCTTTATTAAGTTTGTAAGTGAAACTTTGTATAATAATGTATATATAATAATGCCACATAAACTATATAAAAATCGTTACAAACCTTTATAGCTTCATCTCATTTTATAACATCGAAGTCTAACTAATATTAATAAATTTTATCAATAAACTCAATTATAATTAGCTAACTAAATGAATATTAATTAACACACTATTAATAATTCCTAAAACCTTTGGACTCTACTATTATATCTTAAACTTAATTTTTTTTAATTTACAAATGGGTTTGAGAAAAAATTATGTACTTTTTCTTTTATATTCATTATTCAAGTTGCATGCTTACATAAACTAATCATGCTAAAAAGTATCATTTAACCATTTAAATGTTGTTTTACATACATGCTCGTGCACATTTTCTTTAATCAATTCGCACATGTGAGCTACATCAATAAAAAACACACATAAATTACTTGTATATGAAAATGCGTTAACATAATACATATATCTATATATATTGCATTAGGTTAAATCATTAATTATTCCTGCAACCTTTTCAACTTCATCTTAATCCATAACCGACTTTTAATTCTTTACTAATTACTAAATACCATGTGATATATTCCGACAAGCCTTGCTCTTCCATCTCGATGTTGTAAATACTTCACATTAAATGCATCGGTTTTGTTTTTCGATAAAAGTTTGAGCTTTTGCTTATGTTTAAAACTCAACTTTTTTATTTGATATTATAATTTACAAACGGATTTAAGTCAAAATTATGTATTTTTTTATTTCTATTCATTACTCAATGTGATATTTTTAATATATAGTATTTTGCTATTATGGCAAACTCATTTAATGGGCGTAAATATTGGTTTCTCATTAATGATTCTACATATAGAAAAAGAAAACACTTTGCGATGCGCGGACCTTCTTCTTTTCAATAATAATTCAATTGCACACGATAAATTCATTCTAATATTTCTCAAAGAGCATTCGAAAGCAACTACTTACATAAACTAATCACGCTAAAATGTATCATTTAACCATTTAAATGTTGCTTTACATACATGCTCGTGCACATTTTCTTGAATCAATTCGCACATGTGAGCTACATCAATAGAAAACGCACATAAATTACTTGTATATAAAAATGCATTAACATAATACATATATCTGTATATATACTCCCCCGTCCCAAATTAATTGTCCACTTTGACTTTCTTAAGTCTTTTTTTGTTAAACTTTGACTATAAATATTTTTATTTTTGTTATATAATACTTAATAAAAATTATACCAACGAAAATTACATTAAAAACCCAATCTATTCGTATATTTATGGTTAAAGTTGCATAAGAAAGACTTAAAAAAGTCAAAGTGGACAATTATTATGGGACGGAGGTAGTATATGCTTATCTATAACAATCACCTAAATATGTAAGAAACAAAGAAAATAGTTGGTATCCCACTCTTTGGTTCCATTTATCTAAGTATGCATGATCTTGTGTGATTTTCATGGTATCTGCGTATGATAACTAAATTAAGAAAAAAAGAAGACCAAGTTAATTACAAAGATATAAAAGATGTGTGGATCATCTCCAAAATGTTGCAAAAGAGAATTTACATACCGCTACCAATAATCAAAGATCTAAAAGATGTGTGAATCATCTTCAAATGTACATACTAAATTTGATTTTGGCCGGTTTATATAGGCATGAATTAGGTTAAATCATTAATTATTCTTGCAACCTTTCGCAACCCTTGCACTTCATCTAACCGACTTTTAATTCTATACTAAATGTCATGTGGTCAATTCGGGCAACCCTTGCACTTCATCTCCTTACATGATTGTATAGTTATTATGAGTCTGCATTGAATCCGAGCATTAGCTATCTTGTACTCAATGCAACTACTAAACGAGTCCAACTTGTTTCTAACTCTAAAAACTCTATCATCATAATTCCACATTAAATTTAGGGACTGAATCTTATAGTATTATAGATTACATATGAAAAGCCTCATTTAAATACAACATTTTGCGAAAAACCTCTTCACATTAAAGAAAGAGATCGAGAAGTCATGAAAATCGTATCAAGAACAAAACATGCAAAATGCTAATGAACAACAACGACAAAGACAACAACAAGAACAACGTCAGGGCCACCGGTGTCAATATAAATGAATACTTAGCATTCATATTAATAGTACGTGACAACTTAAACATGCAATATTTTACTATACGAATTATAATTTATACTATTGAATATACTAATTACTTTAATGTTTTATGTTTTTAATGTTTTGTTAAAAAGGAAATTTGTTTTTATAGTTTGCTTTAAATAATGTAATTTATTTGAACAACGAAGTCCATCTTTCACAAAAAAATGAGTTTCAAACATGAACTGAAAATTAGTCCCGAACATTACGAAAAAAACAATTAGATCCAACCTAAGTGCATCGCATGGGTCTTGAGGCAGTCCAAACCTGTGTGCATCGCACGGGGATGAATATAAAAGGTCTCCAATATTAATGTCATCGCTTCATATTTAAAATAATTTATGTAACTTATATATATTAAAAAATTACATGTGAAGAGACTCTTTTCAATGTAACATCTTGAAAAAAAATATTTTCACATATACTCTTTTAATGTCAATAAAATATTTTAAATATGTGTCATGCTTAGAAATGTGATACCATCACAACTCAGATATATAATGACGAAAATAAGTTCTGAAGATTACGATATAAAACTTATATACAGCCCATGTGCAACTCAATAAAACATTTTAAATACGTATAAAGCTTAGCAAAAGTGTGACACCATGACAACTTAAATATAAAATGACGAAAATAAATGCCGAATATTACGCTATGAAAACTTCAATAAAGAGAATGTGCATCGCACGTATTTTAAATCTTTGAAAACTTCTATACAGCCCAGGTGCATCGCACGGGCATTGTTGACTATCAAAGATTAAATACTATTTTGAGTGTTTCACTCAATCTCAATTAAAAATGACAAAATAAACAAACACAACTTAGAAACTTATTAACCAACAAAATCCAACTATGATAAAAAATGACGAAAATTAGTGCTGAACAATAACAATTTAAATATATAATACCATCATATACAGCCCGGGGCATCGCCCGGGTCTGAATGACTCGTAATCTTAAAACACTCTTATATAAATATTGTTTTTTGTATGTATCATTTATGACGCATAAACAATTTCTTATAAAAGAACACAACCAATCAGGTCTTTTTTAATTGAATTTTACCCTTTTTGGATTTTAAGAGTAATGTGAGGGAAATGAAAAAAGGGGTTTGTGTTCATGTTTTTGTATAAAATGTATAAATACAATAGTAATAAGTTTTTTTTTTTTTTTTTTTTTTTTTTTTTTTTTTTTTTTGCGCAAAATAGTAATAATTTTTTAGTTACCACAGCATTGACCAAAAGTTTCTAATCCAAATTTCACTCGATAGATTTGTCTAATTCTTACTCTCAAGTCTTAACAACATTCAAAAAACAATCTAACTTCAATTTAAACACAAACGAATTAGAATGAGAATGAAAAAATCCTTCGAGTATTACAACACCAATCCATCACGGCCTTCAACAAAATCTTCACGAGCCATTCCATTATTTAGTTACTCTGTTTTGTCCCGATCTTTATGGCACAACTACTGGCAGTATAACATTATGAAGATGAAAAAAAACATAAACGAAGTATATAAAATCTAATGTGTACTTACAACAGAAGGTACATATATAAGAGATAGAAAAAAGAAAAGAAAAAAGTTGAACAAGTCTTAAAACTTACATATGTGAATTACATCTTTGGTAAACTAAAATTCATTTTGTAGTTACTCTAGCTAGATGTATCATTCGCTCACAATTGTTGTGTATTGTCGTTTTCGCAAAATACAATGGAGTACAAACATATGCTTTGGATATAAATGTTAATCTTCGTGCATCATTACTTAATTTGTTGACACATGACTTAATGTTGATTGAAAAACTAATTAAATTTAAGCAAGTTGTTAACAAATTTAATACAAGTTAAAAAGCTCACATTTCTTTTAATATGCAAAAAGTGTTGCTTCAACCTAAAACAATCCTCACTATCCAAGCATGTTCTTGTTTAAAAGAGAACCAAGTATGTAAACATTGTTTTTAAGAAAGAAAATTAAGTTACTCCTCTAATCATACGGTGACTAGTTTATGGAGATGCATGATCTACAATCAAAGGATAATGAGACGCGATAGCAAGGTCAGACATACGGAACGCGTATAATCGTTGTTCACCTACATTTGTAGACCATAATTGAAAGATTATCATATGTCTATCAACCGTGCTTAAGCATGGCCGTGAACATACCTAGTATATACTCAGGGACGGAGCCAGAAACAAATATGACCAGGTGCACAATTTTCTTTTTGAACCGTAATATAGTAGAGTTAAAAAGTGGATTAAAACGACCATTTTTAATTTGTAAGTATACTAACTAAATAATATTAGAGACACATTTTGATGCACCGGGTGCATTTAAGATACATTTACGAAAAATCGATGATTTTTCCAAAATTAACACTATACCGAAAAAATCCATAGGGTGCACATGCATCCGCGGGCATCCCCCAAGCTCCGTCCCTGTCTATACTACATTAGTAGCAAGGTCCCCGCGCGTTGCAGCTGCGGGTACCTTGAAATAAAATTTTCCGGTGAATCATGTATTTTAGTTTATTATGTTCTTTTTGACAATAAATTTACGGATATCAAAATTTTCGTTTAGCTCGTGTCTGTTCGGGCTCGAGCCTGTTGGCTCTTGTCCGTTCAGGCTCGAGCCCATTTGGCCCGTGCCCGTTTGGGCTCGAGCCAATTTGGCCCGTTGCTCGTTCGGGCTTGAATATTTGTATATGTGCTTTATTATTTGTATTAGTGACATTTATTGCAGGATTGTGTTTAAATTGGTTGTACAATATGCTTGATAATTTGTATTTCTTATGTAGGGGTGTTTTAATAAGTGCATTAATTGTATTTATTGATCAGTTAATTAATTGTATTTAATGTACATAATGTTTTATTTATTGTATTTAATGTTAGTATTAATTGTATGTTAGAATTAAATACAGTGTTGCAAAAATCGGCCAACTCGGCCGATTAATCGGTGATTACAAGCTACAAGGCCCTGGAATTTGGAGAGATTTACAAGGAAATCGACCGATTAATCGGCGATTACAAGGTAATCGACCGATTAATCGGTAAAAAAACGCTACTCGGCCCCGGACCGCCTCAGTACCGATTCACGATTTTTGCAGCATTGATTAAATATGAGGGGAATTTCTATAAGTAGTATGATATCAAATGTCTAATTGTGTTGAATCACTTGTACTTTTAGCATTGAAATGTGTAAGGCTTAATTTTAAGTATTCTAATAATAGTAGGCCTTTATTCTTTATAAGATAGTTAGATAAAACACTTACTTTTATTCCTTTTTTTAGTTTTTGCCTTTTATTTTAATTCTTAAATATGTATACCTATATCTATAGGGAAATTTGCATTTATGATAGTGAAACTCACACTTATTTTTCTTGTTTAATTATTTTACTGGGGTAACCCCTTTACCAAAAAAAAAAAAAAAAAAAAAAAAAAAAAAAAAACATACATTTATTTCCAGTTTGGACTCACCTTTGTGAACATATTTGTTACAAACTATGGACTTTTGTACGAACTTTTTCAAAACCATTTAACCACATGGAGAATTTAGTATTATTTAATCTTTCTTATTTAATTCAAGAAGGCATAATAACAAAAACACAGTTTCACTTTTTATATTTTAAATTTTTAATAAAAAAACGTTTTAAGACTTAAATTTCAAAAAAGAGTTTTTTTTTTTTTTTTTTTTTTTTTTTTTTTTTTTTTTTTTTTTTAATTTGATGTCTGCATGTTTTCGGAGTAAAACAGGTGCATATGTGTTTTTTGCGTACAAGTGTTTATATATCAAACTTGTTTTGCTTAAAATGATAATTGCACATATGTTTATATTGTATATTCTTTAATTTTTCAAATTTATAACAAAAAAAACATAAACATACACATGTAACCTCTAAATATATAACAAACAAAAACATAAATATTATACATAAAATTTGATATAAAGTGAATTACAATTCAAATAAAAATGTATCTTGTTAAATATAGATGTGCACGTCATGAAAACATATGTGTACTCTTCAAACAACATACGTGCATGCTTCACTTTCTCATCAAATTCGTTAGATCATACGAGTACCCTTCAAGAACATACGTGCACGCCTTCCAAGAACATATGTGCACATTGCGCGTTCTCATCAAATTCATTAGAACATAGGTGTGCGCCTTCCAAAATCATGTATGTTTCCGGTGGCCAAATTAACTTCAATCAAAAGCGCATTTATAAGGCACCAAAAAATAATACCTGTTTGGAAACAAAAACTAAAATTAAATATTTAATCATATTAATAATAACTAATGCAATTTTAAATCATAACAACTTGAATAACATACATGCACAATCTCTATCTTTATCGAATAAATGGTTAAAATAAAGTTTAAAAGCTAGCACCAACAACTCTTTTTATACTACTACACGACAACAATAAAAGAACAACAGTACTTAATCCTTAACCCACTGCTATAAAAATTAAAGTGTTTTATCCCCACCTAAAACAATTAAAGGAAACTGGACACAAGTTAATTGCATGTTGACATACATCCTCTTAACAACCAACTTCAAACATGTATGCACCAATTAACAATGGACAAAATAATACTGTATACAAGAAACATAATAATTTTCTACACAAACCTTATTCTTTTTCACTATAATATAATGTTTGCAAAAATCATAGATCACGTGTCTACTTGCTGCATCCAAACCCATTTAAACATAAACCATACCTATGTACCAAGTAAACTATGTAGTAAATGGTATGTTCCAAACATTAGTGAAACAATTAAAAAAAAACAGATCGAACACCATAGATCATCACAAAAACCCCTTTCACAAATCAAATACCCAAAACAAATCAACACCAACAAAAGTGATATAAATAAAGTAGTTAACAATTAAAACAAAACCTACCGATTTGTAAAGGCAAAGATGGGGTTGAAGAAGGTGCGATCCCGAAACAGGTCGCAAGATAGGATTAGGAAGGTGTAACCGTGTGAATTCGGTCAAGAGCAAATTCTGGCTTCTTCAAATATGCGTCTCCTGTAGACCTTCGCTTTTCGGCGATGGTCAGATCATGATGAAGGAAGAGTGAGAAGTGTGGATTTGTTGATATAAAAGGGAGATCAATTCTGGATCCCAATATAGATATAAAAAGGATACTGTTATTTTTTTTCCGAAAGGCAAAGATAGGATCTTGCTAGTTTCATTCGTGATGGCTGATAAAAAGAGGGGATAGGTGGTAGATCTATGATTATGGTATTGTGAGAATGAAAGTGAGAAGGGTGGTTAGGGTTTTGAGTAACACAGATAACTTTTCCCAATAATATTGGATCTAAAAAGTTAAAGTGACAGAAATTTTCTAATGATATTTTTATGGATAACAAAATACCTGATTTGCCCTTTATTTATTTTCTTTTTTTAAAATAAGTAATGGGTATTTACAAAACTGCCATCTTGCATTGATATTAGGTATATTATGCATTATTCAGAGTAAAAAAGCTAGTTCTGTAGATTCTGTACAAAAAAATGGTTCTGCATTGAACGCTACACTCTATATATATATATATATATATATATATATATATATATATAGTGGAAAACTAGAAGGGGGGTTGAATAGTTTACCCGTTTTTAGTTTAATTCCTTTCGAAACTTTCCGTTTGATCAAAGATATGAACACAAAGACAACACACAATATGCAAGTATAAAGAAAGAAACGATCAAACCATGACACGATTGTTTATCGTGGTTCGGCTACAAGGAACTCTCTTTTCCTTGCCCTACGTCCCACTCCCCGAGTATCCAACTCGAGAGTTTCTTTCACTATTCAACAAGCTCCTTTATCCGGCGGAGAAAACCTTACACGTCGCTTACAATTTTACCGACACTAAGCTAGATGTCGAGTTCTTTACCAAGGGTACAACCACTCCCGTTTCACTATGTATTTTAAGGCCTAAAATACTAACCGATCACAACTTATAACACACAATCAAATGAAGTGTAAACTATACAAAGTCTACACGATGCTAAGCTAACAAGTCTTGCAACGTTGAGTTGAATACTTGTAACTTTATATGTACTTGTGAACTTCTTTGCTACACAAGAGTATTCACAACAATGAGATGTTAAGGGTTAGATGAATGTATGTGCAAAATATGATGAGAAGTGATAAAAGAAAAATGCTAGCAAATGGTTTGGTATTTATAGCAAAACAACCATCAAGCCTGGCGGATATGGCGGAACCCTCACAAGGGTTCCGCCCGTGTACCACGAGGGTTCCGCCAGGTCTGACAGTTATGTTTTGCCATAACTTGCCAAACCATCCAAAGTCACATCACATAAATACTTGGTCAAACACAAAACTTGTGTAAGAACCCTATGGAGATTCAAACACACAAACCTTGTGTAAGAACTTTGTTTAGTCAACCACACAATCTTTCCATAAATGTAAGATGACAAAACTTACTATAAATGGGATGTGACATTTCTAATTTAAGAAATATGAAAATGTTGTGTTTTATATGAAATGTAAATGTAGCAAAAATCTAGTTATGCAAGACTTTAAACTAAAATCATGTTTTACTAAAAACTAAAGTTTACACTTTGTCATTAACAAAACTTAGCAAAGATGACCCTAATCATTGTATACTTTAATATATTTAATACATATGTTTGGTGTGTTCAATATGTGACGCCTAACTGAAGCTACATTTGTAGCTTTTGCAACTACCCACAAGTTACTAAATCTAACTTTTTTTTTAATCTCAAATATCATTTCAAAGCAAAAACAATGAATGTGATAAAATGCGATTATATTACGAACCCAATGTAAATTCGATAAACATGACATACAAATATGACAAATCAATCGTTGCGTTGTGATAATATTTGTGATCGAATTGCGAAGTGTTATGATTTCATTATCCTTGTTTATAGTTACCGGAAAATCTGCAACCTATGTTAACCAAACCCAAAGTCTGTTCCTAGAAAACTCATCTCAAATGTTAAACGGTGAGTTCCTTTAGAAAGTTTTCAAAGCGAAGCCTTTGTCACTACAAGAGATTACAAACTTAGACCTCGTCAATACACAATGGTTAATCTACAGATTTTGTCGCACTAATCAAAAGTAAGTTGTGTTTTAGTCTAGCGTGATTCATCTAGTTGAAACAAGATGTGACTTTGTGAATAAAAAATAATTGTGAACTACATGTTCGAAATACTTATGTTGGTGACTTTACATCTTCATGGTTTCTATATATCCGGTCTGTTTCATCCATTTTTCCATGATAAATCTATGTCGTTTGACAATTTCCCTATGATACATTTATGTCCTTATTAACAATTAAGGTCGTATTAGCTATGTGAATCGTAACATGTATGTATTGAATTGAATTTTACAACAATCACTTTTAGAAAAATACACCGGAATATCTAATGTTGTGTCGTGCTTTAGTGACTTCGGTTTTATCTTCCGTTTCTCATGTTGGGTTTCATTGACCGGTGTCAAAGTTGCTGTAAAATGAAGTTCTAATGTTGTACTTTATTGCTTTCTTCCTCTTCGTAGCCAAAGAAGAGAGAAAAGACAATGCTATTATCCTAAGCATGAAACGTTCTTTAAATTTTCCTTGTCCTTGTTTTTCCAAAAAAAAAAAAAAAAAAAAAAAGTCACCCATCCGTAAGATGTAGAAGAAAACTAGTAAAGCCTCTGTCAATAGTGTGTTACTCTATTTTTTAAGAAATAACAAACATTTGGCATCCGAAATAAAATAGCTAAAATTCAGACGTTGTCTCTTAAATCACTAATACCATGTGATTTGTGAAATCATTCTGGTGTTGAAATTTTCGCCATGAAAAATCAAATGTGATTTGCTATTTTAAAAGTCACATGTGATTTCACAAATCACATTTCAATTCCCGTCGCGATGATGTGATTCGCTTCGTGTAATCATTAACGGTTTGTGAGATATTTAATTTAAAAAAATGATGAAATTCAATATTTTTTAATTTGATAAAAAAAAATGAATCATCGTGATTTGTCTAAGGGCCCGTTTGGTTTGCAGATGGGTTTAGATTAAGATTTGGATTTAAATGTAAAGTTAAAGATTAGGATTTGGATTTAGAGAGAGAAAATATATAATAAAATTAATAAAATATATTTTATAATAAAAAATTATTACTTACAGTAAAAAATTAGATAAAAAGGAATGTGAGAGTGAAAGTGGTAGGTCCCACAACTTTTGTGAAAAGATATGCATAAGGTGGGTTTTGTGTATGGTAGGATTCATGGGTTTTAAAAGTGAAATCCTGATCTCATATATCATACCAAACAACTTTTATGTGTCACATCAAATTCTATGCCATCAAAACCCGAAAACCAAACACCACCTTAATCTTTAGTGAATCTTTTTGGTAAAGGGTTTTCACTAGTAAAATATCTTTAGAGAATTTGTCATGCATGTAAAACTTTTCACACCTCTTTATACCACATGACAAAATATTTAAGTTGCAAGTCTAATTCAACTTTAAGACTAAAACCACTAACCAATCACAAACCTTTCATTTATTATAATTTCTTCTTTACCCATATTTTACACTAACGTAAACTATACACACTCACACTTTATTTCTTCAAATTAACATAGCTAGAATCAATTCCTAACCATTAAAACGTAAAGGTTAAAAAAAATCGTTAACATTCTATGTCGTTGGTATGGTGTTATAAAAAAAATTAAACCATGCCCATGCTGCATTGCTGCCAAGCATATATGACACATGCCAAGGCAAGACCTCAAACAACTTGTTTTGTCTAAATAAACACACACATATTGCAACCTAAATATTATCTAAACTTGATGTCATATTCATTTTTACTTGAAAAAAACGGCTTAAATTTAAAACTAAATCAAACAAACCCC
>LBNU01013289.1:18907-37408 GCA_014162995.1 Artemisia annua
AAAAAAAAAAAAAAAAAAAAAAAAAAAAAAAAACAAAAAAAAAAAAAAAAAAAAAAAAAAAAAAAAAAAAAAAAAAAAAAAAAAAAAAAAAAAAGGAAACAAAAATGATACAAATTAAAAAATGAAAAGAAAGGAAAAGTCACAAATTTGAACAGTATATGATTAAGAAAAATATTATGCTATTAAACTAAGAGAAGAGATGGTGAAGTAACCACCATCAAATGGCCTAGCGGTAAGGTTTTTAGGTTTTCTCATAAGAAGTCAAGTGTTCACATCTCGCTAAAATGTACATTTGGAGGTGGCCAGGGAAGGGTCGAAAATGATCCGGAATTAAACAGGTGAGGTCGCAATATAGGTCCATCCCTCGTCCGTTTTACAGTTAAAAGAGAGAGAAAGAGTTTACTATAAAAGTGATAATCAAATTAATACAAAATGAGGTATAGTTTTTTATCGGATTAATACAAAATGAGGTATAGTTTGTTACTTACACAAGAATGCTATGTCAATTAAAATTTTACATTTTACTATAAAAGTGACAATTAAATTAAAATAAAATGAGGCATAGTTTGTTATTTACCCAAGGAATGCTATGTCAATTAAAATTTTACAAATTTGTTTTCACAAACTGATGTGCTAAAATCAATTTTCCAATAGATAGATTCTTGCTTTTTTTTTGTTTTTTTTTTTCTTTTTCTTCTTTTTTTTTTGTGTGTGTGTGTGAGACAAAGTACTATTTTCTTTTGAGATGATTAATTAAAAAAATTGAACAGATATTATAATATTAAGATTTTTTTTTTTTTTTGAGCAAAATAATATTAAGAATTAGTATGGTTAGTTTTGTTACAAAGTACAATTTTGTTATTAATGTTAGTTAAGCCACTTACTGGAATTAAAATAAAATAAAATAAAGTAATGTAAGTTGAATAAAAACATTATGACGCTAAACCCAACTTCACGTAATTATGAATTTGGAAAATAACATTCCAGTGACTTGCCGTCGACTTTGACCAATTAAACATAAAAAGTCGTAAAAATATTTGAACTAATCTAAATTCTAAAATACCATCAAGACTTTGATAGCCTAAAATAATTATTTATCAGACCTTTCTTTTACAAAAATGACCAAAATATTTAAATTTTTAATAAACCACTAATTCTTTATTCTCGACATTATTGTTGTATTTGCGAGTTTTTGATATTTTGATGCGAGCGACTGAGGTTTCGGGAGAGCTTTTCTATTATTTGGTGTTAAGTTTTTATTACCCGTAGCAACGCTGTTTGTTTGATTTTCTTTTTTCAGTTATGTGCAATTTTAGTGACACTTGTTTCACTTGGCATGTTTGGATAAGAGTCACTAAAAAACAAAGAAAGTGTCGCTAGGAGTTCAACAGTTTTGCTTAATCTTTTGGCTAATAAAGTCACGTAAAATTTATTAGCCAATAGATAGTTGGCTCAAGTCCGTGTGTGGGTTAGGGTCCATTAAGGTTTTAATATAGCTTCTCACATGTACTCTATAAATATGATTAATAAAGATGAGTTTACGGGTTTATTCAATGTCGAATATGGTATCAAAACAGGTCTGATCCTCAGACCTAGTTGGCTATAATGAGTCGCCTCCCCAAAGCCACCTGTCAAACCCGAATCACAAACACACAACAAACTGCCGTCAATTTACATCGAATCCTAGTAACCTTTGCCGTCATTCTCATTTTTCATTACCACAATTCTCATTTGTTAATTAATAAACAAAAACCCTTCACGTCATTAACTCATGCATTTATCAATAAACAAATACCCTAACATCACTTGCATGGCATCAATTGTCTTCAAATATTCCACATACAAACCCTAACTATTTGCGGGGTTCTAATGTTCGAAAAAATGTTTTTGTTTTTTATTATAAGGATACTTTGGTTTATCCGGTTTGGTACGGATACTTTAATTTATCCGGTTTGGTATGGATACTTTGGTTTATCCATTTTGGTACGGATACTTTGGTTTATCCGGTTTATTGTTTGTTTGTTAGTTGATTGTTCGTACGGCTTTATTACCAGTCGATTAAAATTGACCGTTGGTACGGTTTTGTTATCAGTCGACTTAGCCGACCGTTGATACCAGTGGACTAAAGTCGACTTTTAGTACGGGTTTATTCAATGTCTAACAAAATTTTGAAAACCTTACATGGGGTGTGAGAAATTGAGAATTTAGTATCTTGAAAAGTCCGCAAAATATGCTAGTTGTGAAATGGGTGTCCGATGATAGCATTTTATCATTTTTCCCGCTTAGCCATGACTTAATTAACACGCCTTATTGACTTGGATTCTATGGAGTAAATGGTCACCGATTAATATTATTATTTTTATTTTATATTTATTTCATACAATTATCTATATATATACATATTAAAAGATTCGGTCCTTCTTATTTATTGTTAAATTTTAAATTAAGCTTGAATCTTTAACTATAACATCTTCTGTTCCTTTCAAGTTAGTAATGAGTTAAAAAAAAAAAAAAAAAAAAAAAAAAAAAAAAAAGAAGTAACTTCTATACCGTCTTTCATGGGTTATGGGTCCCAATATCGTCTTCCATGGTGTATGGGGGAGGTTGAGACGTAGACAGCCTTACCCTTACCCAAGGTAGAGAGGCTGCTTCCGGTTCTACCAACGGTAGAAGAGGACCTCCAGGAGGCTGCTTCCGGTTCTACCAACGGTAGAAAAGGACCTCCAGCCTTGCAAGAGAGGAGGATCGAACCCTTTACCTCTATTAGTGATAGCCAAAAGCTAGATAAATCCCTTTTAAGGTTAGATACCTAAGAAAACATGTTTTTTTGAAACTATAAAACGGCATTCCATTACATAGCAAACAACGTTTAATCTTCTGAGAAAACTTAATTCACCCACTAGGTAGTCTACCCATGTGAGTTGGCAAACAATGTGACATTGCTTGTAATATGTGACATGAAAGGAATAAAAACACAATTAATGCTTTGTTCCTTCTCTCCCAATGACTGAATAATGCCACCTCATTCGGGTAAACTACCCAGTGGGTGGGTGTATCCGTTTAATCTTCTTATGTTTAATATGATTGTACGATACAGAAACAATGACATAAGAGTAAGCATTTTGGGACTTGTCCATAACAGAATGATTATGCTAAGCATTGTACATCATTGTACGTATTTGGAGTTATTAATATAAATCACCTTGCATCTAAATCGAAAAAAGGTGCCAACATCCCTCAATGGCATTTGATTTCAATCTACCAACAACAATTACCCACTTACCCCTCATATGATTATTAGCTCATTTTCTCCTTTTCGAATTCATATTTATCTAACATAAGCTGATCAAGTTAATTCCCTAAACATGAAGCGTAATTCAAGGCAAGTACTGGTGGTTGATAATTTGATATCAGTGTAAAATAAATAATGCTTTTCATCATATCTTTATTTAAGAAGAGTTATTTGTTTTGATAGATTATCTAATGTTATATGGTTAACCAGAAACTATACGATAGACAACAAAACTATCAAAATATAAATGACCTTTTAACAATGATGTCTGAGCTGTTGGGAAAAATAATAAACAGAAAATTAAAAGTTTGAGTCATGTTTCATAATAAAATGTTGACACTTTAAACATTCATCAAGCTTTTTGCGAGAGTATCAATGCTCTCATTTACTTTGTCTAAAAAATCAAACTGACATTTAGAACTTGCTTTGATCTACTCACATCATAATTCAGAATTTGGTAAAAAGACATCCATAAGTTTGCACATATTAAAAAGTAACAAGGCGTCAATATTAGAGGTCAACGAGTCAGGGTACCCCGCGCGTTGCTGCGGGAATGCTATGCTTAACCTAAACTCTTAATGAAACGGTTGTAAAAAAATTATTTTTGTTATTAAGGACTTTATATGCAAAAGGTCGATTACCGCAAGTACTATTTTCGTAAAGTGTTTCTGAAAATAGTATGATTTTTTACGGTCTGAGATTGTCGGTATCTTGCAAAGTTAGCCCTTAGGGACTAAGTTTGAAATTAGTAGTTAACCTAAGGGGCTTTTGCTGTACAATATTAACAGGCGTTAAGGACTAACTTTGCAATAGATCTATAACCACAGGGTCTAAAAGCAAAAACTGGGCAATGAACAGTGCAAAATAATTTGACCCAAACTCGATTATCTCAAATTTTTAAAAGGAGATAAACGAAAAACAAATCCTTGCATCGCACGGGTCAATGCATTTAATCTTTATTTAACTCAACTTGTAACTCAACTTACTTTTAAACTATTTAACTAAACATGCATTACAAACCACGTTTCAATTAGGGTGAAAGCTGAAAACACGCAACATACTTTTTCAAAACACACGATGTACGCAACGAAATTTCAAAATTACACATGTACGCAAGTTATTTTCAAATTTCGTACAGTGTACGCAATATGACCTGGAACCAGCAGGTTACCAGCTTTCAAACTTTGAAAATTGACAGGAATGGTCCTTGTGGCTTGCGTTGACTTTCGTTGGTCATCCTTGGACTTTTTTTCACCTACAAAAGTTACAATAACGGTCCCTATGGTTTGCGTTGACTTTCACATTAGTCCGTTTTTATACTTTTTCACCCGTTCACTTACGTTTTTATCCGTTTCGTCCGTTTTTTTACGTTTTCGTTCGTTTTTATACAATTTCATCCGTTCTCTTACATTTTCGTTCATTTTTTTACGTTTTCGTTCGTTTATACAAATTTTTACACACGTTTTTATATACGTTTTCACACACGTTTTTACACACGTTTTTACATACGTTTTCATACACGTTTTTACACACGTTTTCGCATACGTTTTTACACACGTTTTTATATACGTTTTCACACACGTTTTTAAACACGTCTTTACAAACGTTTTTACACACGTTTTTACAGACGTTTTCACACACGTTATCATACATGTTTTTACAAATGTTTTCACAAATGTTTTCACACACGTTTTTATAAACGTTTTCACACACGTTTTTACACACATTTTTATATACAATTTTACATACATTTTTACACATGTTTTAACACACGTTTTCGTTCACACTTTTATACATGTTTTTACACACATTTTTACACACGTTTTTACACACATTTTTACACACGTTTTCACACATTTTTTATACATGTTTTTACACACATTTTTCGGGACTTTTTTTCATAATTTGTTTTGGGTTTTTTTCCGAATTTTTTTACACACGTTTATATATACGTTTTTACACACGTTTCGTCCATTTTTTTACTGTTCGTCCTTAAAAAAAATAGAAAAAGAATTTCGAAAAAAATTAAAAAAAGAATTTTGACAAAAAATTTGTAAGGAATTTCGAAAAGTCCGAAGTAAAAATCGTGTGTAAAAACGTGTGCGAAAACGTGTGTGAAACGTTGTGTGAAAATGTATGTAAAAACGTGTGTGAAAACGTATATAAAAACGTGTGTAAAAACGTGTGTAAAAACGTGAACGAAAACGTGTGTTAAAACATGTGTAAAAATGTATGTAAAATTGTATATATATAAAAATGTGTGTAAAAATATTTTTGAAAACGTGTGTGAAAACGTATATACAAACATGTGTGAAAACGTATGTAAAAACGTGTGTAAAAACATGTATAAAAATGTGAACGAAAACGTGTGTTAAAACATGTGTAAAAATGTATGTAAAATTGTATATAAAAATGTGTGTAAAAATGTTTTTTAAAACGTGTGTGAAAACGTATATACAAACGTGTGTGAAAACGTATGTAAAACGTGTGTAAAAACGTGTGTGAAAACGTATATAAAAACGTGTGCAAAAACGTGTGTAAAAATTTATATAAACGAACGAAAACGTAAAAAAATGAACGAAAACGTAAGAGAACGGATGAAATTGTATAAAAACGAACGAAAACGTAAAAAAACGAACGAAAACGAATAAAAACGTAAGTGAACGGGTGAAAAAGTATAAAAACGGACTAATGTGAAAGTCAACGCAAACCATAGGGACCGTTATTGTAACTCTTGTAGGTGAAAAAAAGTCCAAGGATGACCAGCGAAAGTCAACGCAAGCCACAGGGACCATTCCTGTCAATTTTCAAAGTTTGAAACCTTGTAACCTGCTGGTTCCAGGTCATATTGCATACATTGTACGAAATTTGAAAATAACTTGTGTACATATATAATTTTGAAAGTTCGTTGCGTACATCGTGTGTTTTGGAAAAGTATGTTGTGTGTTTTCAGCTTTCACCCTTTCAGTTACATGTACTTAAAAAATTTACACAATGAACAAGTATATACAATCTGGGTGTATCGCATGGGCCGGTCTAAATGACTCGTTATAAGTAAATTAGTAAACTTGCCATTTAATTCTTTTTTATTATAGAGTTAAAATGCTAGGAATGAGATCCTCTCAAGTTGAGAGGATCAACTTGACTCAAGTTGGGACATTATGAGCCATTGGATTTGATCCAATGACTCAAATCAAAAGAACTTCTTTTGATTTGAACCATTGGATCAAATCCAATGGCTCAAAATCATTCAACTTGAGTCAAGTTGATCTCTCAACTTAAGAGGATCTCATTCCAAAATGCTATAGACTGATAGCAATATTATTATACTTAAAAGTTTTTGCGAGAATTAATTAAAGAAGGCTTCTTAGTAATAACACTATCCTTGAAAAGTCCAACTAGGACTCTTATGTCTTGATGCATAAGGCGGTCCATAATGGCACTAGTTTGGACGCGTTGGCATTCGATTTGGCATTAGTTTGGACGCGTTTGTTGTTATGGAGACCATCGTTTATATATAGAACGAACCAATATTAGCAAATAAGATGACTAGTTATAATAACGAAAAGTTTAGTATAAACAATAACTAATAAGAAAATCATAAATTCCCTTTTTTTTTATACTTTGTTGTTGAGACATATATCTAGTACAAGCTTCAAACTCAAAAAGACTATAATATTTTCTAAATTGAATGTTTAACGTTCGCGACACGCAAATTGTGAAGAGAATGCCATCCACAAATCCCTTATCAGCTTGAGCAAAACAATATTTGATTGATAATAACTAGTTTGTATGTATACTTAGAGAAGACTTTAAAGAAGACTTGGGATCAGAAGAAAACAGTAAGATTTCATTGTAACATTAATCATGCAACCCAAGTTGCACGTTTAGCATCTATGGTCTATAATCACCGAAGACTTTGAAGAAGACTTGGGACACGGAAGACTTATAAGTTATAACACTAATTATGCAACCTATGGTCTATTATTCACATTTTCCTTAGCCGTTTGGACAAGACAATTTGATTGATAATAACTATATTCTACGTATACTTGGAGGAGACTTTTAAGAAGACTTAGGGATATGGAAGACTACACTTTGCAAGTATAATTATGAAACATAAAATGACGTAAAAGCTAAGCACTATTTTTCAAAAACGTTCACCAAACACCGCGCGTTTCTTATTAAGTCTCCTAAGCTCAACTATTAGATGTGTGAAACATGGGTACATAGTTTCATAAAGTAGGTAACAACAAATAATTAATAACTAGATGTGCGATACATACGTGTGTTGCGCGTATAAGTTTGGGGTTTGCATCACGAGCAATTGCATCTTTTATTTTTAGTTAATTTGCTAAAATGTGTCCTCATTTGATATGTGGAATACGACTCGTTTGCTAAAACTTTGGTAGAATACGGCTAAAGATGGTATTTGTCTTAATATCGGTTTTGGCTGCTTATATAAAGTTTGGAAACTAATAATATAAAATAAAAATTATTTTTTATCAATTCCTTATTTGCTTTAACTTAAATTATGTATTAAATTTTAAACTGATATATTTAATTACTAGTTATACTAGTCAACTAGCCGAGTACCCATGTGGTGCGCCGGGATGTTCTACAATGACATTTAATATTGGTTTCATACTTTAAATTATCAAAATCCGTAGTCGATTAGTGATTAGTCTAATATGTTAGAGTTGCATGTCTTAATACTATTCATTTGTTAAACTATATATTACATGTGCTACTTGCGAAGACAACTTGATCTGCAACAAATCTTGTGACATGAATGACAACAAAATTTTCTATATATTTTGAAACTTAAATAAAAGATAAAGAAAGCCAAACAGGAAGGATGGATTTCTACGCAACAACCTAAAATGACACTTAAGCGCAATAACGACCAAGAAACAAAGATCATAACATCACCTAGAAGCGTAGCTAAAATTGAACTTGGAAACCAAAGAACTCCTAATAAGACCCGTGACACTCGCAAACTCATACCTCCGTACACCCGAAACGTGATGCAAGAATGTCTTTCATTTTGATGCAAGCCAGAACAACCAAACTTTCATCCATATTACGATCAAATATAGTTTATTCTTTTGACAATTTTATTAGGCAACGTATCGAATCAATCTCTTTACCAATCAATCTCTTTACCAACCGTATAAAATGGTTCAGTTCTGGTTATGTTAAAAAGATCTAAACATAGCTTAAAAACAGGTCCAACATGTCGGATTTGGTCTTTCATAGCTTAAAATTCAGGTCCTAGATGTCGGTTCAGGCTTTGTAAAAAAGATATAAAAATTAAAAATAGCTTAAAAGGGGTCAGTTCGGGTAGTTTTAAACAATGATGACCATAAAGCTACACATTAACTGCTAAAGGGCTATTTGGGATTGCTTATCCAAACGCTTATCCGATGAAGAAAATAGAGTTGTACAACTGTATAAGGAATACCAAAAGTATCAAAATATTCGAGCTGATTTATGTATCAGAAATGCACTTTGGTCATTATTGACCCATTTTGAATACAGTATACCTGGAGTAATAATAATGATTTTGTACTAGCCGAATGCATGGTACAAGTGTATAACCAAACCATACACTGCTCGAAACCAGAAGGGGGGAAGCCTTAACCTTTCTCATTCAGATATTCATAAAAAAGTCAAATTCATGAAATTGAAAGTCAAAGAACACGAATAACATTAGGCTGTTCATTAAGGAATCAAACACCAATTAGTAGAACTTAAGTAGAATTCAATACCACAAATTGGATTGATGAAAACCACACATACAAACATGCTTGATACATATGATGCGTCACCAAGAATGTAAACGTACTCTTATGTCTCCTACACTTATGCAACAAGAAAATTAAACCACAATTACGAACATCTTTAACAACTTAACATTTATTTAACTACGACATGCACTCCTCCTTGTTGCAGTTTCCCACAACTTCACCATACAAGCTTTAGGCCTGAAAGAGTTGAAAAATAAAACCATTTTAGTGATGATTTTTAACAAACTCATGTAAAATAAGATTTTACAAAAAGGAGTACCTTATATATTTTGAAGCACATCGAGAATACGCTGCAACTCATTGACAACGATTTCTATTTTCATTCGTTGTGGTGGTGAATCCACAGAGCACCATACTCCAATCTTGATAGTTGCAACCAAACATTCTTCCACTTTCTTTGCATTCGCTTCCGTACTTTGCAACACAATTGCATCATCATCAATAACATCGACTACATGATCTGGTAATGCCATGTAAGCAAATTTATGAAGGCTAAGACCTTCCTTAAACATGTCATCTGTCGGCCTTTTCCCAGTCATCACCTCTAGTAATAATATTCCAAAACTGTAGACATCCCCACAACTTGTCATCTCGCTCCCGATACCATACTCGATCTACAAATGAATAACAATTAATTAATTCAAAAACCTTAACCTGTAAATAAATATAAACATCATGGAATAAAAGCGGAATTACCTGGAGGTGCATAACCAATTGTTCCTTTAACCCCGGTTGAGCTATTTTGGTTTAAGTCTGTACCAAGTAGTCGAGCTAATCCAAAGTCTCCAACATGAGCCACCATATCATCAAGTAGAATGTTACATGGCTTCAAGTCACCGTGAACAATCGTTGTTTGGCAGCGATTGTGAAGATAATCGAGTGCAGTGGCAACATCTCTAAGAATATTTATTCTTTGAAGAAGGTTCAGTTTTGATGTATATGCACTTGAATGAAGCCAATCATGTACACTTCCATTGGGCATAAACTCGTAAACTAGCGCTTTAAAATCATTGCCATGGAAATCAGTACTCGAACATGAAGTTATTATCTTCAACAGATTACGGTGTCTAATATTACGCCATGCTTCACATTCTGCTATAAAGCTTTTGTGCGCTCCTCGACTTTGAAGATGTAGAACTTTAACTGCAACAGATTTATCATCAATAGAATCAAGGATTCCCTTATAAACAGAGCTGTGCCCACCCTCGCCAATCAAATTTGCAGTAGAGAACCCATCAGTAGCCTTGAGAAGTTGATTGTATGAAACTTTCAAGAACCTTTCATTCCCTGAAGATTGAGACGGATGACTATTGCGTTTCTTCTTACACAAAAGATACACACAACATAATACGATGAGCAACGTCGGTGCAATCACAATGAATAATATGAAGAAAGGAAACCTTTTTTTCTTATTACCCGTCTCCTTGCATTTGGGTAACTCAAGTGTAGCCAAACCACCACAAAGCCTATTGTTCCCCAAAATCGAAAATGCACTTGCATTGGCAAACACTCCTAGAGCCGGTACTTCACCCTCAAAGTCATTAAAGGATAGATTCAAAAATTCTAGGGATTTCCATTTGACTAAGAATTGGGGAATTTTGCCTGAGAAATTGTTTTTGGAAATGTCGAGTACCTCCAATCCTCCCAAGGAACTGAATGAAGATGGTATTATGCCTTGAAATTTGTTGCCTCTTAGGTTTAACGTTGTAAGGCTAATGCACTCACCAAGGCAACTGGTAATGTTGCCTGGTAAATTATTGTAAGATAAATCGAGATAACTTAACGTATTGAGGTCTTTAATCTTTGATGGAATTGAACCAGATAGGCTATTTTGAGAGAAAGTTAAAAAATAATTTAGTGATGGAAGTTGAAGAATTTGCTTGGGTATTTTTCCACACTGAGTCTATTATCTGCAAGGTTTAACCCATTCAGTTGTTTACAATTCCCAAGGGTTGATGGAATATGGCCTTCTAATTTGTTGTAATCTAAGTACAGTTGTGTCAACAGTGATAAATTCCCAATGGCATCAGGGATAGGCCCTGAAAATTGGTTGCTTTCTAGACCAAGAACTTGTAGGTTTTGAAGTTTACCAATGGTAGTGGGGATTTTTCCTTTGAATCGATTAGGTCCTAAAGCTAAAAAGGTCAAGCCAACTAGATTACCTATACTTGAAGGGAGGCTTCCAAATAATTGATTTTCTGCTAAATCTAGATAGGTGAGTTGATCAGAAAGATTACCTATTGATATCGGAAGCACTCCTATAAGGTTGCAATGATAAAGTCTCAACTCTAATAATTTGGTGCAATTTTTCAAAGAATCGATAAACCTCATATCATTAGCTTCTCCACGTCCATGGAAGTTGTTATACAGCAATCTAATTGTATAAATATCTCTTAGCTTTGAGAAGTTGATTGTCAACTTCCCACTAAAACTATTGTTGCTCATTTCAAGATATCTTAATTTAGAACAATTAGAAATAGAAGGTGGAAGAACTCCAGTCAGTTCGTTACCCCATAACTGAAGCCACTCAAGATTTGGGAGCATCACACCAAATTCGGAAGGAAGACTACCACTGAGTTGATTTTCAGATAAGGAAAAATTAACTAGGAGTGAGAGGTTGAAAATGGAATGAGGGATATTTCCATATAAGTTGCATTCGCCAGACTCAAATACCTTCAAGCTTTTCCAATGACCCAAGGTATCTGGAATTCTTCCACCAAACGGGTTCCCGCCAGCAGAGAACACTTCCATTGATGTGATATTCCCCAAGAAAGGCGGGATTCCACCTGTTAACTTATTGTCGTCAATTCCAAGAAATATAAGTTTCGAGAGTAAACTCATCTCCTTGGTTATGCTTCCAGCTAGCTTATTTCCACCGAGCGAAAGCACTTCGAGGTTAGAACAACCGGACAAGTTTGTTGGAATGACTCCACTGAATTCGTTTATATTAAGATTAAGATGACGTAGCCTAGATAGACGACCAAGTTCCTGAGGAATGTTTCCTTGGAAGCTGTTGTTCCTGAGATAAAACTCACGGAGGAAGCTGAGGTTTCCAACATGAGGAGACAACGAGCCTTCTAAGCCTTGCGAACCCAGCCGTAAAGCAGTCACTCGTTTGTGCCGCTTTCCACATGAAATACCACTCCATTCACAGAAATGAAAGGAATGGTTCCACGAGGTTAGAACTTTGTACGGATCTTGGGTGATCTTTGACTTAAATGACAACAACGCGAGATAATCAGTCTCATTACCACCATAGGAAGCAGAGACGGTGGCGGAAGTAAGACAAATTATCGCGAGACCATGAAAGAGTAAAGAAATACGAGAGGGAGATGATAAGCAAATTATTGCTTTTGGTGACTTCATATTTGAAAATTTACTTAAAATTATAAGAACAAGCTTTGGCTTTTTATACTTAGTTTTGCATTGGCTTTCATTTTTATAATTTTTATAAAATAATACAATATTATGAATTTTTAATAACTCCTATGGGAGTGTTAGGATTAGGATGCAATTTGTAAATATATATTACATATTACTTTTGTCTCTAGCAATTATTTAATGTATCTGATTCATTTACGAGCACATTCATATATTCAATCATGCATTTTGGTACCCACCAAGGTTACCCTTGGGGAGGTATCCTTGGAGAGGTCTCAGGTTCAAGTCTCACCATGGACCTTCAGGGGTCCGAAAAAATAGAAGCAGGAGTGGGGTTTATCCCCTAAGGAGAAAAGTTCGATGCTTGCATACTGCCCAATTGGATGTCACTGTGGGTTCGAATCACTAACTACTAACTCGCCGTTAAAAAAAAATCATGCATTTTGGTACAGAACTTCTATGCTAGAAGTAGGGTGTTAGTCGGGTCGGGTTGGTCGGGTTCGGGTCAATTTGGGTCGGGTCAAAGTCGGTCGACACTAAAAATAACATACCCAAACCCGACCCCACTTAAATTCGGGTTAGTCGGGTTCGGGTAAAACGGGTCGGGTCAAGTCGGGTTCGGGTCCGTGCCATTTTTAAAATCACATAATTTGATTTTTTAAACTTAATAGTTAAAATCTTAAGCAACTAAAATATTATATTCAAGGTGGGAGGTCATGCATTTTTATGTGACTACAAGTTTGGTCATACGGTCATATATAGGATCTAAGGGATAAGAATAAACCTGCAATCGGCTATGTGCTTTACTTTGCTAATCTTTTTACAAAACAGTCTAGGTTATGGCTTTCATTTGAGTAGATATATAAATATAACAGATGTAACAAAGTTAATCTAAAATGGTTTGATTGGATAACTGATCATGTAATTTAAGTGTTTTCCAGTTCTTATTTCATGTTCTTATTTTCTTTGTTTAGGTATAGTGCTACATCTAATCTCTTGATCCAGTTGGGTTTTCATTTGATATGAACTTTTGATGCTAGTCACAAAAATGTCAAATATCATCGTCACAAACTCAATAAATACACTCCATCATAAAAAAATTGGTGTTAAGTTTCAAAAAATTACACTTTGTAACTAATAGAAACAAATACCAAAGTCTACAAGCTACTACATTGAACATTTAACTTGGGCATTTAGGCAAAATTTATAGGGGAAAAAAAAAAAAAACTCGGGTTATTTGGGTTGACCCGAACCCGAATATGCAAAATATTTGAACCCGATACCCGAGTTAGATTTTGACCCGATTGACCCGAGATAGATTTTGAACCCGATTAACCCGACCCGACTATGCATATTCGGGTTCAGGTCGGGTCGGGTCCGGGTTGGGTCGGGATTTTTGACACCCCGCTAGAAGCAAATTATTTAACGTTAAAATGCTGCAATTTATAATTAAGATCGAGCACATTAATATATTCCATTTTACAAAAAAATATAACTTGTTGGAGTTGAGAAAATAAAAGCAGCTCTTTCCATCAGTGTATGAATTAACCGTGTTTCAGTTGTAATATGCCCCGTTTGATAAAATGTCTCAATAAAATAAGTTAAGCACATAAGATAACAATACACAAATAATGAGTTTATTGGCCTGCGTGTTGCAGCGGGTATGAAAACATTTATTTTGCAGTTAAAAAGTTAAGGTATAACAATGATATATTTTTCCAAGAAAAAATGTAACGTAATAAAGTAAATGATGTAAAGAAATATAGAGTTGTGACGATGAAAATTTGTTATATTACTAAACTTAATAAGATGTCCAATATAAAGCATTATAAGTTTAGGGATGGTTAAGTAAACTTAAAGGGTCATGTGAAGGATGTTAAAAACAAAATCTGATAGGTTAGAAAACCGAACTCTTTTGTAGCTAAGTGTCCATAAAAGCTTGAATATTGTAAGCTGGTTACATCTAATAACTTCTTTTGTAGCTAAGTAACTTAATGCTTGAGGTGATTTCATTTTTGGAAATTTACATAAAATCATAAGAATAAGTATTGGCTTTTTATCCTTAGTTTTGCATGTTAACGTTTTTAATAACTTGCTACTAGTGAAATGAATGGCTTCCACAAATTCTTTATCATCTTGACTAAGACACTTGATTGAGAATATATAATATATAATAGCTAGTCAATGTTTTTATAGCAATAATTGGCGAAAAATATACGTCCACAATCATTATAATAACGAAAATTCCTTAACTTTAATGTTTAACGTTTGTGAAGAGGATGCCGGCCATCAACAAATTCCTTATCAGGACAAAATTTTGTATATTCACCAAAGACTTTTAAGAAGACCAAGAAAATTTGACTTATAATATCTATTTTCCATGTATAATCACATGAGACTTTTAAGAAGACTTGAGATATGGAAGACTACGTACACTTATATTGCATAGATCGTAGACAAGTAACTAACGGGTGTCGTTCGTAGCCGCACTTCGTTGTGTACTTCTAATGTTCGTTTTACGTAATTGTAAGTGAAATAGATCGTATAACATCATCAAATAACACTCAAAACTCTAAACATATTATGGAGAAGAATTAGTATATTTCGATGACAGTTGCTTAGTTTGCTTAATTTTGTTATGTATATTTTAAAAGGACAAGGAGAAAAAATATTAAAAGAAATACTTAAGAATATGTGAATGTTTATTAGATGAAACTGTGGTCCTAAAAGATGAAATGTGTGATTCTGGTTGCTCATTTGCTTGTCAACGATTGTTTTTCTACCTGTTTGCTTATGTCTATTGACATATCTAACGAGATAGGTACGTGGTATGATTTCTCTTTTTATCAACGATCAATCGTCAAGCTTTATGTTCTACCCTCAGAAATGGACAACAATGCATTTATGGCTACCAAATTCATATTTCTAGCGTAAATTTGGAAAGGCATAAAACTGTTAGTTAATGATGATCGCATTACAGTTTTGAAATATATAGTAATTAATAGAAAGAGAAGTAAATGAATCATGGGCCCGGAACATCCATGGGCAAAGCTAAATATAAACTATACATAATTCATATTAATAAAGCACATAAACACCATCTATGCCCAAAAAAAGAAAAAAAAAATAGGTTGCCCGAGGTGAAGTCGACGACTGAGGTGAGATGATATGGTGGTAGTTTCGCCTGTGGTGATGACGTGTTTGAGATGGTGAAATGGCAGTCGTCGGTTGGTTGGCCGGAACTTTAATGAGGGATAAAGAGCTGTGTGTGTTTATTTGTGTTTTTAGATGTTGAAATAGAAAATGATATGCAAGAAAGCATTTTAATGAAAAAGTTTAATGAGATGAAGAAAATAGACGGGGGTGACGAAAACCGGAAAACATATAGGGTTTCAAGATTTATTTTTGGTGCGTGTTTGGATTGTAAAAATAAACGGGGATGAAAAAAACATGAAAATTAGAGTTTACATTAATATGAGATTGAAGTTATTTTGAAGAGTTTTAGTACGATGAAAGTTGTTCGTGAGTTTTTTTAATTTAAAAGAGAAGTCTTAGATTTTGGTGACTTTGATTAAAATCGGAAGCTGATGGTGAGTGATGGTAAGAGAGGGATTGTTGTTGGCGATATGAAATGAAGAAGTTGAAGAATATAAGATAGTTAGTGGATTTGTGATTGACGAAGATTTAGATTTATGTATGATAATTAATAATAATAATAATAACAATAATAATAATAATAATAAGTTTGTGAAGTGACAAAAATACAGTCTAACATAAATAATTAACGGCGCCGCTGAAATTGGACTGAAAATGAAACGGGTGTTTCAGTTTTGGACTGAACACAAAACTTTTTAAAAGTTTTAACCAAAAGTGAAATACTGGGCAAAAAGGTTTGAACTAATAACAGTCGATGTGTATTCCATTTTGTTGTAGTTGCCACGGTGNCGCCGCTGAAATTGGACTGAAAATGAAACGGGTGTTTCAGTTTTGGACTGAACACAAAACTTTTTAAAAGTTTTAACCAAAAGTGAAATACTGGGCAAAAAGGTTTGAACTAATAACAGTCGATGTGTATTCCATTTTGTTGTAGTTGCCACGGTGGCAATCCCATCCAAACAAAAACACTTTTCACCACCATTCACCAAAAGTCAAAACCGTCACTCTCCTCTCCTTTTTCTTTTTTTTTTTTTTTTTGATTTTGTGTGAGAGATAGCTGCCATGGGAAACATTGGGATTTAGGGGGTGTTTCGGTGAGCTTATTTAAAGAGCTTAATAGTTTATTGTGTTTTAATAAAGCTAAAAAGCTTATTGAATTTTTGCTTATTTTAAAGGGCTTATCTGTTTTTAAAGGGAGGATTAAGCTAATAAGCTGATTCCATTAGTTTTGGGTATTTCGAGAATGCATAAGTTTTATTAACTCTTACCTTACCTAAACGTCGCTCTAGTATATTGTGGGCATGATTGAAGGCAAATACTGTATGTTGTTTTGCTTGTAGTGAGTTATCGGCCTAGGCGGGGAGTACTCATAGTCTTATTAGATAGGAATTTTTATATATAAGTTTCGATGCTGTGTGTAAGAGTATGACATGTTTATAGGATACTATATAATTCTTCATGGACCCTAGAAGTATATGTTTAGAAACTTTAACACACTTGTTAAAATACATCAACCCGAGTTTTTTTACGAGTTAGCACCGAGCTGACCAACTTGTGACCAAATTGAAATAAATCCCCCCTAATAGATCCTTGTTAATAGGAAAAAAGGGCTCTACCGTCAAAAACAAAGGCATAAAGCCCGGTTATGAAATGAAAAAAACCGGGGTCTAATTCGGCCACAAAATAGAGCCCTGTTTTATAAATTAAAACCCGGCTTAATTTGTTTTAACTATTCCCTTTTGAGCGGAATTTCTCCCCCTTCTTTTTTTCACTTTGCTTTCTTATTTCTTTTCACCTAGACCACATAAACAATACCCCTTAAATCACTTTTTACATGTTTCCAATTGACGGCTTGAGTTCGAAAATCTTCAACAACCAGTTATGCAATCTTTCTCTGACATCCATTTAATCATAAAATTCCAACTGTTGATGGTTCAATTGTATATGTATTGTTTTATGTTTAGATCTGCTAGTGGAGTAAATTTAGCATTGTAGGCATTTCATCTCTCAACACTTGCTTGTCATTTTCATTGATATCACACAACATGAGGGCTTGGAGATAAGGTTGACCAAAGAGAACATGAAAATGAAAGCCTATATATACACTGAATACAATGGTACTTGTCAAATTACGGCTTGATTTTTTGTCACTATAGATTCAGGTTTACACTGTCACATGTTTCTTATAAATTAAGACATGGATATAGAAACTTGATATTTTTCATTTGGACATGTGACTTAGATACATGAAATGTGTTGGTGGAATTACAGATTCGTAGAAGAATGGCTGCAACATAAGCTAAAATACCCTGATGAACAAATGATAAGCCTTGGCATTGGTGATATAACTGAGCCCATTTGCTACTGTAAATGGTTGTTTTTGACAGACTCATTAACATTGTGAACCATATATATGACACTTCAGTCCTAACCCGTTGGTATTCCAATTTCTTTGTATTGCAGAAAAGCATTGGCTAATGCTTTATCAGTCACACCGTAGATGTGGACCCTTGGAAATGCAGGCTTGGGAGCCTTACAGGTAACACATGATCTAAACTAGAGGTGTTCCATAACGGGCAGCTAGTCAGGTTGGGAAACAAGTCAAACTGGTAATTTTAGTCTGGACTGGATCAGGTTGACCTGCAAACGTGGTCTGTCCTTTTCTTAAACTTGTTTAAAAATAATGATTAATGAATATTTTCAGCCTGTTGAACCCATTAAATATATCATAATGATCCATTTATTAAGTAAAATGCTTGAAATTGCGACCTCTGTATCGCAGTTAGTTCTTAACAACGTAAAATTTTCTTCCCTTTGGAAGAGCAACAAATTAACTGGAAATGGACTCCAGGGATATCACCA
>LBNU01013293.1:4716-21344 GCA_014162995.1 Artemisia annua
TCCAGTTCAGTCAGCATCGGATGATATTCGTTGTAAGTTGGTAACATGAGAGCTTCACGAAGAGTGTCATAATCAATGGTGTATTGTTGACGGTCCAGCATGACGGTAAAGGATTTGTCATCCAAATTGGCCTTAGCAGTGTGCCAGAACTGATGGATGTAGAAGATTGGTACAGATGTGGATTTGGTGAGTGATGAGTGTGTAAATACTCATCATTTTGATCCCATTTGAACTGCCAAAACATCCAAAAACACCCAAATATGCATCAAAATAGTGAAAATATTCCAAAAGTTTGTTTTATATATTTCAGATGCAAAAAGATAAAAAAACAGATAAAAAACAACCAAAGTTTGCATAATTGGCAGTTTCATTCCCTCAACTATCAAGAATTGACAAAACTAGTCCCTAAGTACTTATTTTTAATAAAAAGTCACCAAAGGTCCTTTTGAAATCACAAATAATCATATTTAGTCCTTTGGTGTGAAATTTCATAAAATTACAAGTTTAGTCCCTGCATTTTTGCAAAATTGACAAAAATAGTCCCTGGGATTAAAATTTTTGGAAATTATCAAATTATGGTCCTTGTGTTAGTAAAATTTGGAAAAAATGATCCTTGGGTGAAAATTTGGAGAATTTACAAAATAGGCCCCTCAAGTTTCAAAATTGGCAGATTTGGTCCCTGGGAAATTCAAAAGAGAAAAAATCAACGAAAGTCCTTGGATAATTAATATGTGGCAAGATATACCCTTGGAATATCTTTGGAAGGTTGGCATGTTCAGTCCCTAAAGTTTCAGCTAATTACAAATTTGGTCCTTGTTGTTTTCACTACTAATACCAAACGGACCTACTTGTAATTTACCCAAACCCAAAAACAAACCCACTATCCTAACCAGTCCACCCAACCCTTTTTACCCTCTCTTTGGCCCATTACAACACCAGCCCAACAAACCCATTACCCCCCTTAGTTATAACACGGGGTTTGACCCCAGTCAAACACCTCCCTTCCCTCTCACAAACAAAACCAGAAACCACTCCCTGGTTTCTCTCCCACCATGGCCCATCCAGTCCCATCTCCACCGCCCTTTCCACTCACCCCCACCATCCTCACCTAACAGGACAACCCCCATTAATGCCACCACCCCCCTCTTGCTTATAAAACAGTGCAATTTGCACTTAACCTTTTTGGCGCCAAAAATGATCCAACGACTAGGATCATTCACAGACCATCCAATGGTCCCAATTGAAGATGGGATATGTTCAGAGACTAGTGGGGAGGCATTTGAAGCTTATATAATGGAAGGAAAACAAGAGGAGAAGCTATCTAGATAACTTAGTGTAAGATTGTAGTCGTATTTGTCATTATAGTTTACTTAGTGTAATTTTAAGTTCAATAAGTTTGAATTAAGTGTTTTCAAGTACTCTGTAATCCTTTTTCAGTAATCAATTCAAGTTTTAAGTTTGTTACAAGTTTTATGCAATTTCATTTTCAAGCAAAGGATGTTGTACTCTGTTTCTATGGACTAGATTAGTTCATGTAAGTTCCTTACAGCTTATTATAGCTATTAGTAACTATTAAAACAAGTGTTAGTTCAAAAAAATCAAAAATACAAAAAATCAAAAAAAATAGTTCAAAAATAAAAATCACAAGTCAAGGAAGAAGAAAGCTGGAGCATGGGAAATAATGGATTGCCCATGGGTTAGTAGCTTCATGGGAAGCTGTTAGGAGTGTTACTTGGTTCTGGTTCCTTGATCTAAGCTGGATTGCAGTTGTAAGCCTATATTGTGATTTATTGCATTTTGCTATGTTCTAGTGTTAATGCTTAGTAATCTTTAATTTTGTGTTTCTGATTAATAGTTAAGTGATATTAGAGTTTAAAAACATTAGCTTGTTCATTAGAATTAAAAGTTGCAAGAAAATTTCATTTTTCACAGTTAAAACCAATTTTTGGTCAATTCTGTGTTTTGTGCTATTGTACTTGTTGATTTGTGTTCTTATGATCTTGTCTAGTGATAATATATTGGTTTGAACCAGTTTTTGAGATTAAATCCTTGAATTGCTTTGAAAATCAAAATCATGGTCTGTTAAAGTGGTGTTTGGTATAAGTGATTCATCTATGTTCTAATGTGTTTCAGTTGTTATCTTTGGTTGTTTTATGTCACTTAGGTCATTTTAGTATCATAATAGTCATAAAATTCAGTCCTTGCTAGTTAAAAAAGTCAAATCCTTGTTAGATCCATTTTCTTAGTTGTCTGTTATGTGTTTTTGTACAATTTCATAATTTTAGTATAAAAGTGGATAACTTAGCTTAAATCAACCTTATAATAGCTGAATATAACATAATTAGTAATTAGAATCAATCCAAAGTTCACAAAAGTCAATTTTCTAGTATTCCATAAAAAGTCATATTTTCAGTTTATAGGTTTTTGAATAAACTTGTAACTTTTCTTGTGATCTTAATACTTGGTCTCTGGTTTTGTGCTTTTAGGATATTGTTCTTTTGTTGCTGATCTTGCTTGAAGTATTTTTGTTAATTTTTAAATTGCTTATCCTAGTGCTTGATTTGTTGCTAATTTAGACTAGTTTTCAAACAGCATGCTCTGTGCACCAATTTGGTAGCAATTTTCTCAGGGTCATATAAACCTTAATACTTGGTTTTAATTCATGATTCTTGGTTCCTTGTGAAGTCCACCTGGCCATATTGATGTATGCATGATTGTTTTTCCATAAGCAAATGAATTGCTAGGGCTGCACATAGTTTTTTGTATGCTCAATGTTCTAAGTGGTACTGAGTAGTCTAGTGTCTTGATCCTTAGTGATTCTTGTTTCTGTGCNAATTTTCTCAGGGTCATATAAACCTTAATACTTGGTTTTAATTCATGATTCTTGGTTCCTTGTGAAGTCCACCTGGCCATATTGATGTATGCATGATTGTTTTTCCATAAGCAAATGAATTGCTAGGGCTGCACATAGTTTTTTGTATGCTCAATGTTCTAAGTGGTACTGAGTAGTCTAGTGTCTTGATCCTTAGTGATTCTTGTTTCTGTGCAACTTTGTGCTATTGTGTTGTTTATTTTAAGTTAACCTGAGTTGTTTGAGATAACTTTAAACCATTTTACCCTTTGTGCTTGTCTGTAAGCTAATTTGGCACTTAAGCTTTTTGTCCTGTGCACTTTTACTATCTCAGCAATTGACCAATTTTCACAAGGACTTCTAGTGCTCATTACTTGACCAATCTCTGTGATTCTTGTTGACTTGTAATCTTTGCCAGGTTGTTTAGTGATAACAAGTTTTACTTTGGAATTAGGTTAAGTCCTGTGGTCCCCACAATGGCTGCAATTTCACCTTTTGGTCTTATTTGGTTCTGAGTTAAGTGGCATTTGGTAACTTGTTGATTTTGCTTGTTCTATGAATGCTATTGTGGTTTTTTGGCTTATATTTAGTGTACTTAGTTTGTTTGAACTTCATTGGTACCTTAGCTTTGTCCATATAGCTTGTAACCAAAACTTTTCAAAGTCTAAAACTCAATTGTGAACCTGTGAACAAAAATGGTGTCCAAATCCTTTGTTTTTAGGTTGTAAACTTAGTTGATTTGCAAAAGTTGTTCATTTCNTAATACATCATATTCAATCACTATGAATCAACCAAAGTTCATAAAAGTCAAAACAAGGTCTCAATAAAAAAAAAGGTCAAAGTCCACAGAAAAAGTTTTTGAATAAACTTGTGATTTTTGTTGTGATCTCAATACTTGGTCTCTGGTTTTGTGCTTTTAGGATATTGTTCTTTTGTTGCTGATCTTGCTTGAAGTATTTTTGTTAATTTTTAAATTGCTTATCCTAGTGCTTAATTTGTTGCTAATTTAGACTAGTTTTCAAACAGCATGCTCTGTGCACCAATTTGGTAGCAATTTTCTCAGGGTCATATAAACCTTAATACTTGGTTTTAATTCATGATTCTTGGTTCCTTGTGAAGTCCATCTGGCCATATTGATGTATGCATGATTGTTTTTCCATAAGCATATGATTTGCTAGGGCTGCACATAGTCTTTTGTTTGCTCAATGTTCTAAGTGGTACTGAGTAGTCTAGTGTCTTGATCCTTAGTGATTCTTGTTTCTGTGTAACTTTGTGCTATTGTGTTGTTTATTTTAAGTTAATCTGAGTTGTTTGAGATAACTTTAAACCATTTTACTCTTTGTGCTTGTCTGTAAGCTAATTTGGCACTTAAGCTTTTTGTCCTGTGCACCTTTACTATCTCAGCAATTGACCAATTTTCACTAGGACTTCTAGTGCTCATTACTTGACCAATCTCTGTGATTCTTGTTGACTTGTAATCTTTGCCAGGTTGTTTAGTGATAACAAGTTTTACTTTGGAATTAGGTTAAGTCCTGTGGTCCCCACAATGGCTGCAATTTCACCTTTTGGTCTTATTTGGTTCTGAGTTAAGTGGCATTTGGTAACTTGTTGATTTTGCTTGTTCTATGAATGCTATTGTGGTTTTTTGGCTTATATTTAGTGTACTTAGTTTGTTTGAACTTCATTGGTACCTTAGCTTTGTCCATATAGCTTGTAACCAAAACTTTTCAAAGTCTAAAACTCAATTGTGAACCCGTGAACAAAATGATTGTCCAAATACTTTGATTCTGAGTTCCAAAACAAGTGCCTTTGTAAAAGTTGGTCAATTCTAGTGTTAGAACAAAGTCAAAACAGAAAAAAGTCAAAATGATCACTTTTCAATAAAAGTGATAGTTTCTATTTAACATTTTTAATTTCTAATTTCTCTTTTTAAATTTTGTTAAGTAATATTAAGTTTTTATAATTTTATAAATTACCTTGTCATATTAAGTAGTTGTGGTAATTTTCTTATAATTTTCTTTTGTAATCTTGTATTTATTAGATTTAATTTTAGTTAATTTAGAATTTAATTAAAACTGTTAATTAAATTAAAACTGTTAATATTTGTGTTACAGTAGTATCTTTTTATATTTTTCCTGTAATCCTTACATGATTTTAAGTTTGTAGTAATTTTTCTAGGATTTTTAATGTAGTCCTTGTAATTTGTATATTTAATTTTATTTAAATTAGATAAAACATAAAAATCAAATAAAAATTAGAATAGTTGTTAAATTTTTATATCATTTTCATTTTTATAATTTTCCTAGCTTTGTAACTTTAATTAGAACCTGTAAAAATTAATCTTGTAATTTTCCCTTTTCATTTTCTATTTTTAACCCTTTAAATAGTTTAATTAGCTTTTAAATCTTATTTAAGTTTTTAATTTATAAAATTCTCACAAAAAGACAAAAATATTTATTTTCAATTTTTATATTTCTTTTAAGTCATTTTAGATTTTTAGAAATTAATTTTGCAAATTTTTAGTATAATTTGTAATCTTAATCCTTTTTAGATTTGTTATAAATTAGTTTTAATTAACTTTTTAAATAGTTTTATTGATTAATTAATATTTTAATATTAAAATAATCAAAAAAATAATTTTATTTTTTAATTTAATTTTCTTTTCATTTTAATTTTGTAAAAGTTTCATTTTTACCCCTGTAGTTTGTAATTATTCATATTTAACCTTTTTCCATTTTACTTAATTAGTCTGTCTGTATTAGGTTTTCCCAAAGCCTAATTTTGTTCCCCTGTAGTGTAAAATTTCATTAATTATCATTTTCTTAGTGTAATCAATACCAAAATATCCAAATCTTTATCTGGTTACTATTCCCAATCACTCATTCCAAAAACGTTTTCAAAAATACAATTTCAATCTCGTCGGGATATAACGACCCGGGAATACACTGTGCTTACACCGGATCATAAATTGATCACTCTCTCCCTCATTTGACTTAGTTGACCACACCTGGTTGACTGGTTAGTTTGGGAGGAGTCAAATTTTGGCGCCGCTGCCGGGGAGGTTGTTGCGTGTTTTCAAAAACGTTTAGGTTTAGTGGTTTTCAAAACCCTCCTTGTACAAATGACATCACTTGTAAATTTTTGTAAAAATCTTAATCATATCAGAAAAAAAAGTCATTAACACTTTTCCTAAAGTGTTAACAACACCAAAAAAATCATAAACATCAAAACAAATCGTGAAGTTAAATTACTTCGATTCTTTAATATTACAACCTATACAGGTGGAATACGGAGGTTCTGACATTAAATTGAGAACCGAAGAGAGATCCATTCTTCTCTCCCGCCACCCTGCGAGTAGTCTTAAAGGAACGATTTCGGTTAACGAATCGATTCCAAAAATAATTTCCAAGTTTTTTCACACACACCCCGAAAAGCCAAAAACATTTGTTTTATTGTTAAATAAATACGTAAAATATTACCACCGCAAATCAAGGAAGAATACTACCCAACTGGGGGTATGACCATTAATAAGTTCCCAAACATAAGATTAAAACTTGCCATTGTACTCTTGTGATTGGTGTACCTTTTTCAAAGAAGCCAGTCACATTATGGTTATTGGTTTAAGTTCACTGTCGTTTTGCCTCGGTCTTGTTTTACTTGTGATTATTTTTACAAAATGTTTATCAAAAATACCAAAAATATTCACCTTTACCCTCTCACCTTTTTGATTATTTATCCCTTACCCTCTGAAACCCTTTGATTCTTTCTATGTCTTATCATCTTGATTGTCAATGGTGTGGTGGTCCTTATAATGGTGGTAATTGTCCCAGTTGTCATGTTACAACTGATTTATTCCATCAGCCCCCACATCATGTGATACCGACATATTCGTGTGAATATTGTGGAGGTCCTCACCAAGGATTTGAGTGTCAACAGTTTTCTGGTAACACTCATAATTTTAATGACCAATATCCATATAATTCACCAAACCAGTCACAGCAATCATATTGTTGTGAGTACTGTGGAGGTCCACACTTTAGCTCTGATTGTCAAACAAGGAATCCATTTCCTTGTAACAATTATGACAACTCATATCAAAACCAACCTCTACAGTACCAAATGATCCAAGCAACTCCTCAATACCCGCAAGACCTTTGTCTAGAGGTTCTTGAGAAATTTAAAGAACTTAAGGAGGAGTTAGCTAATATTTCGCTTCGCCACGCTCCAAGTTCTTCTTGTGCGTATTGTGGGGGTCCTCATGAGGATTTTCAATGTCAACCTTCCGGTTTTGACACATCCATACCCCCACAATTTCCACTCATTCCAAATTCTCGTGGGAAAACTATGGCAGAATTACTTGCTGAAGAACGAGATTCTGGAAAAAGCATGGAAGAATTACTGGCTGAGCAACGAGCAGCTAAAATACATGCTAATCTTCGCAATGCTTCTCTATTTGATTATGATGATGACAGTGATGATGAAGATAACGTTGTTATTATTCAAAAAGATTCATCAAGTACATCAATTGAAATCCCACCAATCCAAAAATTGCAGGGAGAAAAGAATATGACTGAATTATTAGCAGTAGAACAAATGAAACTTGTAGAATCCATGACTGCTAGTCCTTCTCAACTCCCTCAGTCTACTGTTATCACACCCGAGGTTCCCACTAACTCTCTAAACATGGGGGACGAGCATCTTGACACTGTTCCTGAAAAGGAATCGGATGAATTCATAAAGTCTAGTGTTGAGAACCTTGTCCCAATCCCAAGTGAGTCACAGGGAATTCTTGATCATACGTGTGATTTTCCTTCCCCTCTTGAGTGTTCAAAAGATCATTTTGAGACTTTCTCCGATTCTAACGATGATTGTACATCTTATGGAGACATTGAATATGTTGAGGCATCACGTCCACATTCTGATCCTCTTCTTGAGGAGTTCGCCGATGAACTCACTCACATTAATCCACTTCCATCGGGAAGTGATGATGATCTCTTTGATGTCGAAGCTGATCTGGGAGAAATTGAAAGTCTCTTATATCATGATCCGTCACTCAATTCTTATCCCAACATCGAGCTTAGTGATTCACATACTGATGACAATACTTTATCTTGTGGAGACATCAGTTATGTGGAGGAACTAACTTCTGAACTCGTCAGCTTAGAAGAGAATGATAATCACCTTGTTCCCGACACATTCAAAACAACTTTCACCAATCCTCTGTTTGAATTTGAATCTGAGTTCACTTTGATCTCTGATAATCCAATCTTTGATGAGGAGAGTGATAAGTCCATAATGGAACAAGAGTTCACAGATTTACATCATGTGATTGATTCTCTTCACGAGGAGTTCTCCGGTGAACTCACTCATATCATGACTCCTCCGGAGTATGATCACTTGGATGGCAAGAAAAATCATGATCGGGGGGAGATGTTCTCAATTTGCATAGTCATGACAAATTTTCCCACCCTCCCACCCGAGATGCTTTCCAAACCACAGAGCTTAACCGATAAAATCCAAATGAGTGCAACTGCACTTGATCCTGAGGAAGAAGATCTTGTCATGATTGTTATCATGATTTTCTTTCTTTTCTTCACCTACCTGGTGACTTCCTCTCTTCTTCACTCCTTCGGGAATGAAGACACTATCTTTGATCCCGGCATTTCCATTTATCATTTTTTGAGCCGGGTGTACATATCTCATCGGTGTGGAACTTTCACGTACTTCAATGTTTGTCCAAACATCTTGAATGAAAGTCCGATGGAGATTTTCTCATCCACTTGCTTCCCCAAGAACCAATGAATTCGGGGTCGAGTCAAGCTAGCGACTCGGTAAACAAAAACAGTAGCATGCATATGGGGTTTTCACCCTAAGTGTGGGGGAGTTACCCCTGCTGTTGTTTATATAAAAATCATCATCATTGTAAAAGAAGTGATAGCTTCTATTTAAGAAGCTTTAGCTATTTAGCTCACTTTTCAAACTATGATGTTCCCACACTTGCCTCAATCCAAACTTTTTACGTTCAAAATGTCGTCATAATAGCCGGGACTTTGAATATTGAGGACAATATTCAATTCTAGTGTGGGGGGGGGAATTCTGGCGAATTTGATCACGTTTTTTCCATCTAAAATGCCTTAATTCCCCCATTTTGGCCAAAATTTTTTTCTAGTGTGAGTGCTTTGCACTAACACGACAAATGGTTATCAGTCCACCATGTCTCATCCACAAAAGGTCTGGCTAATCCGAGAGCAAACGGCTCCCGGTAAAGATATATCAAATCCGTTGATGGCTTGCAGTTTGCCAAAAATTACATGGTATTCAGCTCACCATATCTTGAATCGTGAAGAGTTGGCTAGTCCAGAAGCAAACGGTTTCTGGTAAAGACAAATCAAATCCGTTGACAGCTGGTGGTTTGCTCAAAATCACATGGTTATCAGTGTACCATGGTTCTTAATTGAACTGAAACATTTGGCTACTCCAGAAGTAATGGCTTTTGGTAAAGAGACATCACATCCATTAAGTTTTCCTTAAAGATTTCTAGGGACTAGCAATATCTTAGTGTGGGGGATTGATGAGTGTGTAAATACTCATCATTTTGATCCCATTTGAACTGCCAAAACATCCAAAAACACCCAAATATGCATCAAAATAGTGAAAATATTCCAAAAGTGTTTTTTATATATTTCAGATGCAAAAAGATCAAAAACAGATAAAAAATGACCAAAGTTTGCATAATTGGCAGTTTCAGTCCCTCAACTATCAAGAATTGACAAAACTAGTCCCTAAGTACTTATTTTTAATAAAAAGTCACCAAAGGTCCTTTTGAAATCACAAATAATCATATTTAGTCCCTTGGTGTGAAATTTCATAAAATTACAAGTTTAGTCCCTGCATTTTGCAAAATTGACAAAAATAGTCCCTGGGATTAAAATTTTTGGAAATTATCAAATTATGATCCTTGTGTTAGTAAACTTTGGAAAAAATGATCCTTGGGTGAAAATTTGGAGAATTTACAAAATAGGCCCCTCAAGATTCAAAATTGGCAGATTTGGTCCCTGGGAAATTCAAAAGAGAAAATATCAACAAAAGTCCTTGGATAATTAATATGTGGCAAGAAATATACCCTTGGAATATCTTTGGAAGGTTGGCATGTTCAGTCCCTAAAGTTTCAGCTAATTACAAATTTGGTCCTTGTTGTTTTCACTACTAATACCAAACGGACCTACTTGTAATTTACCCAAACCCAAAAACAAACCCACTATCCTAACCAGTCCACCCAACCCTTTTTACCCTTTCTTTGGCCTATTACAACACCAGCCCAACAAACCCATTACCCCCTTAGTTATAACACGGGGTTTGACCCCAGTCAAACACCCCCTTCCCTCTCAAATAAAAATTAGAATAGTTGTTAAATTTTTATATCATTTTCATTTTTATAATTTTCCTAGCTTTGTAACTTTAATTAGAACCTGTAAAAATTAATCTTGTAATTTTCCCTTTTCATTTTCTATTTTTAACCCTTTAAATAGTTTAATTAGCTTTTAAATCTTATTTAAGTTTTTAATTTATAAAATTCTCACAAAAAGACAAAAATATTTATTTTCAATTTTTATATTTCTTTTAAGTCATTTTAGATTTTTAGAAATTAATTTTGCAAATTTTTAGTGTAATTTGTAATCTTAATCCTTTTTAGACTTGTTATAAATTAGTTTTAATTAACTTTTTAAATAGTTTTAGTAATTAATTAATATTTTAATATTAAAATAATCAAAAAAATAATTTTCTTTTTAATTTAATTTTCTTTTCATTTTAATTTTGTAAAAGTTTCATTTTTACCCCTGTAGTTTGTAATTATTCATATTTAACCTTTTTCCATTTTACTTAATTAGTCTGTCTGTATTAGGTTTTCCCAAAGCCTAATTCTGTTCCCCTGTAGTGTAAAATTTCATTAATTATCATTTTTTTAGTGTAATCAATACCAAAATATCCAAATCTTTATCTGGTTACTATTCCCAATCACTCATTCCAAAAACGTTTTCAAAAATACAATTTCAATCTCATCGGGATATAACGACCCGGGAATACACTGTGCTTACACCGGATCATAAATTGATCACTCTCTCCCTCATTTGACTTAGTTGACAACACCTGGTTGACTGGTTAGTTTGGGAGGAGTCAGTGAGCAAAGGCTTGCATGGATGAGCCAGAAGAATGTTCTTGACAATCTTGCATGTGTCATCAGGTATACTAAGTTTGTTGAAGTCGATGCGAAGATTTTTCTGATCTATGCCTACATTGTAGTCAGCAGGGAGGACTTCACCAAGTGCAAGTAGTGGGAGGTTTTGTTGTTGTGGAACTGATTCATTGTGTTGAGCCATTTGTGTTCTGAAAGTGTCATGTCATGAAATCAAACATCCAAATACGTTAGTTATTAGTCCGAGTTCACGTTTGATATTCAAAGACATATATGTTGCATTCATGGTTCAGTTAATTAATATGTGACTAATGATGGTATTATTACTAACATGTAACTTAGATGATATATCATTTAATGCACATAAGTTATTTGGTGACATGTTTAATAACACAATACAATCACAAGTTAACTAACATTCTCACAATACACATATTCATGAGGATTCATTCAATATACAAGTTTTTGAAAGGTTACAATCACTTGAGCTCTCAAAAATAAGTTACACATGATCTCAAAATTATTACAAACGATGTTCTCTAAAACTATCACCAATGAATATCTCGAAAACTTTAGTCCAAGAAAGATCTCGATAGTTTTCCTAAGAAAGATCTCGAAATATTTGATGATCAAAAGTTCTCGAAAACTCTTTAGCTGAGTTTCTCGAAAACATGGCCTGGAAAAAGATCTCAAAACATTTGACATTAAAAGATCTCGAAACTTTTGGTTAGAAAAGATCTCGAAACTTTTGGTTGAAAAAAATCTCGATAATTTTAAAGATTTCGAAAAATATTTCTCGAAAAATTTAATAGAGAGATTTCGAAAGTTTTCTCAATTTTCTCGATAACTACTGTTATGAAAAGATTTCGAAAACTTTACAAAATTTCTCGATAAATCATTTGAGAAAATATTTCGAAAATGTTTCTCGAAATTTTTTCTCGAAAAAATTCTTATACAAGAATTTTTCGAAATCATTGAAGTCGTACGTTATTTAGAGAAATCTTTTGAATCCTTGAATGAAACCTGTGTATTAAGTGATAAAAACAGTTAGAAACACAACAAGGCAAAATATAAAAGATCTCGATAAATAACGATACCTAAAATTATCTAGAACTTGATTAACGAGAAATCATGTTGTAAAACCACTCAATTACATCAATTAACACTTACTAGAACACATTCAAACAGTTTAATTAGACTCATAAACATCAAAACGAAAAGCCCCAATTCGAACATAAACCCTAAATTTCTAGAACATGCAATCTGTTGTATTGGAACAATTAACACTCACATACATGATTCTATAACATAAACAAACAAATCCCACCAATAATGATCACAAAAACATCACACAATCATAAAAACCCAATTCGACTTAAACCCTAATTATCGAAAACAATCCAAGTGTGAAAACTGTTATGATTAAGAGTTAAGAACATGATTATAATACATTTAACACTAAAATCCCTATGATTACTTAACCTAGAACAACTTATCACGCAAGAACCAAGATTATCGAGAACCCTAGAACAATAAATCGAAATTTCATAACATCTAGCCATTAAAAAACTAATTGGTTGAAAACCATTCGTTATAATAAGCCAAAGATTAGAAATTCACTTACTGTTTGATAGATTTGAACACGGATTGTTAGTTTGAATTTGAGCCGTGTGATATGAAAGGGTGTGTTTGTTTTTGATATTTTGCTTTTGTGAAGAGAAAAAACGGGGGAGGGGGGTGTTTGTTTTGTTTAACTTTTTGAAAGTTTATAACACTATGGCAAATTTGGTCCCTAGACTACAAGTAAAACCAAATAACTTGTCCTAATGAAATAATTTAACGGTAAAGGTAACGACAGTTAATGGTGAATACATATTAAGCTAACAAAGAAGTAAAAGGAAAAGAAATGATATGAGATAACCTTTGACGTTCCACCATTGCAAAGTAACATCATAACTATAAAGAAATATGCACGTACACATGTTTGCACAAGATTTTGAATTTTGAAGAACATTTTCTCCCCCTCAACACTTGGTGTGAAAATGTTGAAATTTTTGATAAACCAAGGTGTTGACGAAGATGGTATACATGCATGTGAAAAAACAAGACAAAATAAAATAAAATAAAGGTAAATAAAATGTAACATCTTTTTTTTGAAATTTTTTGAAGATTTTTTGATTTTGTATTTTGTTTTTGATAAGTATTTACAAAAAATTGTTTTGGTATTTGACTCGGTTAATTATTTTCAAGAAAAGATTTGAGATCATCCGGAGTGAAACACCGCATACCAATCCGATGAACTAGCTCAGTAAACCTTCACGGGGGTAGTGGTTTTGTGAACAAGTCTGCCAGTTGGTATTCTGTACCCACAAAATATAACTCAATTGTACCCTTTTCAACATTCTCCTTGATGAAGTGATAACGGAGATCAATGTGCTTAGACTTTGAATGCAGAACCGTGTTGCATGNCGGAGTGAAACACCGCATACCAATCCGATGAACTAGCTCAGTAAACCTTCACGGGGGTAGTGGTTTTGTGAACAAGTCTGCCAGTTGGTATTCTGTACCCACAAAATATAACTCAATTGTACCCTTTTCAACATTCTCCTTGATGAAGTGATAACGGAGATCAATGTGCTTAGACTTTGAATGCAGAACCGTGTTGCATGAAATCGCTATCGCACTTTTCGAGTCACAGTACATCGGAATCTTGTTGAATAAGTAACCGTAGTCCATTAGTTGTGTACGCATCCAAATGACTTGTGCACAGCAGGCAAACATGGCAACATATTCAGCTTCTGTTGACGATAGTGATGTGCAATCCTGCTTCTTTGATTGCCAAGACACGAGTTTATCTCCTAGAAACGGCAAACCTCCAGAAGTACTTTTGCGTGTATCTATACACCCTGCATGATCAGCGTCTGAAAAAGCTATTAGTTCAAAACCGGAATCCTTCGGATACCAGATCCCCAAATTAATGGTTCCCTTTACGTATCGAAGGATTCTCTTAGCCTCATTGAGGTGACGTTCAGTTGGACTGGACTGATAGTGAGAGCACATAAATACAGCATATACAATATCCGGTCTACTAGCGGTGAGTAGGGGTGTTATCGGGTCGGGTTATCGGGGTTATCGGGGTTATCGGGTTTGTCGGGTCGGGTTGAGTCGGGTTTTGATTTTTTTAAAACTCACCCGCACCCGACCCAATAAGGAATCGGGTTATCGGGTTCGGGTGGTAATCGGGTCGGGTTATATCGGGTCGGGTGATTCGGGTTATCGGGTTATACCACAAATGAGCAAATAATAAATTGCCAAATGTTACTTTGATCATGTACTCCTATTTGTTTAAGGATATGAAGTTCACCGTGGGAATCAATATAGTAGTGCATGTCTTTTTATTTATCGTGTTACGTCTTGCTGTACCACAAATCTTTTATGGTAAACCGATTGGAACAGATAGAAATGTGACCTTAGGCAACAGGACTTCACTATATGTTCATCCTATTGTTTACGTATTTCCTTTTCTCCTTACTAACTGATATTAACTCAACAGGAATAAAACAATATTATACATGAACGTAGCACATTTTTCTAGAAGACATTATGGTTTATTAGCTTTTCTTGCTAATCAAAAAGTCTTTTAGACAATAAATTTCTATATTTCAACATAGAGCTCAAGGTGTTGTTAAGCGTGTGGTACCATTTCTCCACTTGACAAACTACTGTAGCAGATACTAGTAGTGGTAGTGGGGTTTTTAAGTTCTCGGTAAAAGAAAATAGAATTAAATAATGATTTTCGGGTCTTGTCGGGTTGACCCGATAACCCGACAACAAAAATTTTCTAACCCTAACCCGACCCGATAACAATGTCGGTTTATCGGGTTCGGGTGAAACTAACCCGATAAGCTTTTTCAACCCGATTTAACCCGACCCGATAAGGCTTATCGGGTTCGGGTTCGGGTCGGGTCAACCCGACCCTACTGACACCCTTAGCGGTGAGATACATCAGTGACCCAATAATACTTCGGTACTTTGTGGGGTCAACTGGTTTCCCATTTGGATCCGCATCTAACTTAGTTGTGTTAGCCATAGGAGTATTGTAAGTATCACAACTGGTCATTCCATGTTTCTTAATTATCTCAAGAGCGTATTTGGACTGATTTAGGAAAATTCCACGGGGAGACTGATGAACTTGTAGTCCCAAAAAGAACGTAAGTTCACCCATCATTGACATTTCAAAATTTTGTTTCATTAATCTGGCAAAAGCGTTTGAGTACTTTTTGTTTGTAGAGCCAAAAATAATGTCATCGACATATATTTGCATAATTAAAATATCTTCCCCGTGTTTTTGAATAAACAAAGTTGGATCTAGTAAACCTTTAGTAAAAGAATTAGCAAGCAAGAAAGCAGTAAGTTTATCATACCACGCCCTGGGGGCTTGTTTGAGACCATAGAGAGCCTTCTTAAGTCGGTAAACATGATTTGGGTGCTCTGGGTCTACAAATCCCTCTGGCTGACTAACGTATACCTCCACACGTAGTTGACCGTTCAGAAATGCAGTTTTCACATCCATTTGATAAACGACCATGTTTTTGTGAGCAGCGTATGCTAAGAATATTCGAACAACTTCGAGTCTAGCCACTGGTGCAAAAGATTCCTCAAAGTCAATGCCTTCCTCTTGAGTATATCCTTTAGCTACCAAACGTGATTTGTTGCGAATAACATTGCCTTCTGCGTCCAACTTGTTTTTCCAAATCCATTTTAGCCCAATGACATAAAATCCATCCGGTCGTTCAACTAATTCCCAAACTTCAAGACGTTTGAATTGGTTGAATTCCTCTTGCATTGATTCAATCCAGTTGTCGTAAGTGAGAGCTTCTTTAATATTTTTCGGTTCTTCATGACAAACTGTTAGAGCATAAATGCAATGTTCGACATCGGAATGAAGTTTTTGTCTAGTCATAACTGGAGCTGTTGGATGACCATAATGTTGACAATTGGATGGTCATGAGTCCAATGATGTGTTGAAGGGTGAGGGTTATGAAACTGCTGCATATTAGTTGGTTCCAAGTTGCGTGTTGACGACTCAGCATTATCAGAAAGGTTCGGAGTCGGTGCAAACGGATTGAAGAACGCATTTGGATCATAATTTTCAGGTTCGGGTACTTGTTGTTGGTTCAGATCTTCAGTTGGGTTGTCGGTGTTGGAAGCGGTTTGTTCTTCTATTGTTGGTGATTCAGTCGGGGGTGCATCGGGTGATACTATTGTAGTTGTAGTAACCATTGTATCAGGTACTTGAATATTATCAGGTTGAGCAGCGGAACTAGTGGATACATCTGATGCACATGTCTCAAATGAATCATCGAACAAAGGAGAAAACAATGTTTCCAATTCTCGACGAGTTAGTGACAACGGTTCAGCTGAAGAATCTGGAAAGTTTAGACGGTTGGTTGCGGGTCTTAAGCTGTTTTGCTCAGAAGCCATTTCTGTGAGCTCATCGAAATTAGCATGGATAGTCTCATGAATCTCTCTAGTACGACGGTTGTAGATTCTAAAACCTTTGGAGTTTTCACAATATCCAAT
>LBNU01013293.1:22162-37728 GCA_014162995.1 Artemisia annua
GAGGGTTATGAAACTGCTGCATATTAGTTGGTTCCAAATTACGTGTTGACGACTCAGCAATATCAGAAAGGTTCGGAGTCGGAGCAAATAGATTGAAGTACGCATTTGGATCATAATTTGCAGGTTCGGGTACTTGTTGTTGGTTCAGATCTTCAGTTGGGTTGTCGGTCTTGGAAGCGGTTTGTTCTTCTATTGTTGGTGATTCAGTCGGGGGTGCATCGGGTGTTACTATTGTAGTTGAAGTAACCGTTGTATCAGGTACTTGAATATTATCAGGTTGAGCAGCGGAACTAGTGGATACATCTGGTGCACGTGTCTCAAATGAATCATCGAACAAAGGAGAAAACAATGTTTCCAATTCTCGATGAGTTAGTGACAACGGTTCAGCTGAAGAATCTGGAAAGTTTAGACGGTTGGTTGCGGGTCCTAAGCTGTTTTGCTCAGAAGCCATTTCTGTGAGCTCATCGAAATTAGCATGGATAGTCTCCTGAATCTCTCTAGTACGACGGTTGTAGATTTTAAAACCTTTGGAGTTTTCGCAATATCCAATGAAGATACCGATGTCAGCCTTTGCCTTAAGCTTTCCAAGATCATCACGATCATTATTCGGATAACAAAGAGATATAAATACATGAAAATGTTGTATGTTGGGCTTTCGTTTGTGAACAATTTCATACGGTGTGACTTTGTGACGTTTATTTATCATACAACGATTTTGGGTGTAACATGCGGTAGAGACGGCTTCTGCCCAAAGATAATCTGGTAATTGAGCATTAATGAGCATCGTTCGTGCGACTTCCACTAACGTCCTGTTGCCTCTTTCGACCACTCCATTTTGTTCGGGAGTCCGTGCAATTGATGTTTGATGTTCAATTCCAACTTTCTCAAAGTATGCACGAAGAGTTTGATTCTTGAATTCAGTTCCATTATCTGTTCTTACAATTCTTACTGTGTTGCGAAGTTGAACCTGAATTTTCATGAGAAAGGTGATTATCATTGATGGAGCTTGATCTTTGCTTCAAAGAAAGTAGACCCAAGTCCATTTGGAGAAGTCATCGACTATCACAAGTATGTATCGTTTCCCATTAATCGTTTGTACTCGCATTGGTCCACATAAATCCATATGAAGAAGTTGAAGAACATGATCAGTGCTCGGTTCTGGTTTGGTGGTGAGGTGTGCACGTTTGCTCTTTTCTTGTTCACAAGCGGGACATAGGTGATCTTTTGCATATCGGAGCCTTGGAAGACCATCAACTAGTTTATGGCGAGCAAGATCAGTCATAGTTCGGAAGTTGAGATGTGACATGCGTTGGTGCCATAACCAGGATTTTGTCGATTCAGCCTTTGAAAGTAGAAAAATGGGAGAGGAAGCGGTCATGTCGGACATTGAAATTGTATATAGACTGTTACCACGTGTGCCAGACATGAGATCATTTCCTTGTAGATCACGAACAAAGCATGTTTTCTCGCTGAATGCAACTTCCAGATCACCATCACAAAATTGACCAACAGAAAATAGATTGTGACCAAGGCCTTCAACATAATAAACACGACTAATTTCGATATTCCCACTGACATAGTCCCCATACCCCATAATTGCAGCGTAATGATCATTCCCGAATCTGACAGTACCAATGAACTTTGAGACAAAGTTTTTTAACAATTTAAGATTGTCTGTCATGTGTCGGGAGCATCCGCTATCAACAATCCAGAGAACAATTTGCACCACCTGCATCACATGAAAGAGACGACGATGGTACAATGGTAAGGGTGGAACCCGAAGAAGTTGTGGGTTCCGTTGGGTTAGAAGCACACATGTTAACAATTTTAGGAATCCATTTAAAGTTATGTGTCCTTTGTAACCAACGTTGCCAATTCCAACTAGATTTAGCCTTCTTTATATCAAATTCAGTGACAGTTGGCATGATCCTAGAGGTATTGTTCGCAACTACTGGGTTGACTATATCATCCTTAGAAACTACACAGGGCATAAGTCCTAGCACAGATTTAGAAGCATTAGTGGACCTAGATTTTCTGCCTAATGTATGTTTCTTAAGACGAGATAAAAGAGAATTTGCAAAACATTTAGAATGATCACCAGATAACATACTCTTACGACAAAACACACATGAAGCATCAACTTTTAAAACATTCAAAGGTTCATCATTCGTTACACATAGATTAGAATTACAATTTGCCAAATCAGTATCAAAATCTAGTGCAGGATGAGTCTTATTCAAAGTCCTAGGGTGTTCTTCTACTTCAGAGGCTTCTAGTGTCTCTCTTCTACGTTGCAAAATCCTATTCTTCCATTTCATTCGTTTATGCTTGGATCTGCTAACGCTATGAGTGGCAACTATTCCTGTAGAAGTGGAAGGATCCAAATTAGACTTCTTAGTGTATTGTGCTATATTTGTTATGTCTAATGAGTACATTCCTGGAGCAATTACATTAGTGTTGACAGATTTTCCTTTTTCAAGCTTACGTATTTTCTCATTCAACTCAATGATAATGTGCATTTTATCTTGAATTTCACTGTCGAGTTTTTCGGTTAGAATAAAAATATTCATCACGATTCTTTTGCCAAAAACTGTAACTTCTTGCAATTCTGCAATTTCCTTTTCATATTTCGAGATTTTACTTTTAAGTTTCTCGTTTTCATTTTGAAAAGTTGTGGAAGTTTTAAGACTTTGTAATTCCAGTTCGAAATCAAGACTTTGGTTTTGACACCATTCAAGCTTTTTGTTGAGTTAAGAAATCTCATTTGAAAGTTTGTTTTGCACATCATCGTTGTGTTTTCGGAGATTAACGTTTTCATCTTTTAATGTCTCAATTTGTTTAGATAACAACTGAACATCATCACAGTGATCGTCAACAAGCATAGAAGTACCATATTCATAAAGAGAATTCATAATCACAGAAATTATATCAGCACTAANTCCAGTTCGAAATCAAGACTTTGGTTTTGACACCATTCAAGCTTTTTGTTGAGTTAAGAAATCTCATTTGAAAGTTTGTTTTGCACATCATCGTTGTGTTTTCGGAGATTAACGTTTTCATCTTCTAATGTCTCAATTTGTTTAGATAACAACTGAACATCATCACAGTGATCGTCAACAAGCATAGAAGTACCATATTCATAAAGAGAATTCATAATCACAGAAATTATATCAGCACTAAGAACATGTTCCAAGAGTCGATCAGCTTCTTTTTGTAAAAATTGATTTTGACGTTTTTGATTTAAAATTGCTTGTTCAGTTTCTTGAAACACATTCATCATAGATGAGACTTCTTTTTGAATTTCCTGTTCCCAGTGGTGAGCACAATGACGCAAATGTCGTGCAATTGGTAAAAACTGTTTTTGAAACACTTCTCGTTTTTCTCTCTCATGAGGAGTAGTAATAGTTAAAACCGTTATTTGAGAGTTGCGTTCAATGGCTTCGTCTAATTGTTCAATGTTATCCATGAACGTGTCAAAATACTTAAGTATACGACAACGTGTAGGAAGAGATTGAAGTTTGTTATCATTTGGTAAAGGATCGTTTATTTGCACCACTGGTTTAGCAGGAGCTACATGAGAAGTAACTTCTTGAGGTTTGATAATGTACCATGGTTGTTCAGATTTCTCTTTTTGCGGTGTGAAAATATCAGTAATTAGAGGCATTTTAGAGTAATCAAAAGGTTTATTGTATGTCACATTCTCCATTTTTGATCGACTCTCTTCTTCAATTTCATATTCCTCTTCACAATCATATACAACAGTACGAACAACAGTATCGTCAAAGAAATGATCTGCACTATATAACTTTGGAATCTCATTGAGTGCTACACATAAAAAACATGGTGAATCACTTCCAATTGCAAAGCCGTGACCATTGTTTGTTCGAGTTACTGAAAACTTTTGAATAGTAGTCACTGAATTACCAGTTTTATACACAACATTTTGAAATTCTTTAAGCTTGTGTTCCAATTCAACAATCTCATCAACGTATGACTTAACTTTGTTTCTGGTTTTGTGTTTATGTTCCTTGAACTCAGCTTGACAATTTGACAACTCCGTTTTGGTTTTTAAAATTATTGCTTCAAGTTGTGCAATTTGTTTTTTGTGTTCAAACGCTTGTTTTTCCAGTTCAGAAGCTAAGTCATTTTTAGACTCCATAATTTTAGCAATTTGGTGTTCTAACTCTTTTTCGTGACGAGAAGATTTTAGAAAAGCAGCTTCAAATCCTTTTTCCTGTTGAATCAGTTTTTCCGCGTTTGACAGTTGAAATTTATAGCACTCAATATCCCTAGTTAATAATGCATTTCTCTCTTTCAATCTAGCATTAAGCTCTTGACATTTAATGTTTTGAGATTGACTAGTCATAAGAAGGGACTGAATTTCTGAATCTGGACCAGACGAAGGATCAAAATGTTCAACGTGAGCATTGTTATCATTGACAGTTTCAGTATCTGAATCATCAAATGTGACAACCGGGTTAATTTGAAAATCATCAAATATAACTTTTGTGTCCATTTGAGTATTCGTGTGTGTAGATAACAATGAATCATTTTGAACTTCTTGTTCCTTGTAAGATGCAAATGCAGATGGGGAGGCAATTTCATGTATGAGGCATGAGTTAAGGTCAGTTACCTGAGAAAGACCATCGGTGTCATAAACTGGGCCTGAGTCACTTATGTGGAGTTCATGCATGTTGGCCATCAGCATAACAGCAGCTTCCAAATCTTCCATGTCATCATCAGAATGTGCATTAGCCATGAAGCTGTTGTCATTTGCATTCGTTTTGCTGCGGGCTTCATCTTTGAGAGCAAGGAGTAATGCCTGTTTGTGATACTTACTTCCTTGAGTTCTTGGTGATGGACATGCAGTTGCCAAGTGACCTATTCCATTGCAGTTATAGCATCTGATGACCGTATTCCCCGATTCAGTATTCCCTGCGTCAACAATCTCTGCCTTTCTCGGAGGGACACCACCATTGTTCCTGAATCCTCCATTGTTATTATACCGTTGTCCAGAATTAGAGTTACCCACATTACCACCCGATCCAAATCTGCTACTGTTGCAATTCTGAATCTCAACGCGACATCGTGAATGACAGCTTGATTCCTTGTATTTGAAGATGAACGAAGACGATTGTTGGACTTGTTTGAGAATTTGCTGAACGCCCGAGCAATGAGTGCAATTCCTTGGTTGAGACTGTTGAAGTCCTCATCATCATCGTCATTATTAGCAGTGAGTGGTGTAGACAAGGTGTCATTGTTGTCATATGATGCAAATTGATTTTCATGAGGGTGCGATGAAGAATCATAAGATGAATACGGAGATGGGTTGTTGTGATAAGCTGTTCTGGATGATAAACATTGTGTTGTAATGGTGGAGCCGGAACATGTGATTGAGCAATAAGCGCCAAAGAGTTTGTAGTTGGGGGCTGTGAGTAGTTTCCTCTGAGAGCGCGATCATTGTCAACTTCATGTTGATGATGTTTCAGATAGTCATACAACAAACCATATGGTGTTTCATGAAGGTTTCGGGCTTGTCGAACAAATGTCACATACTTCTGCCAATCAGGACCAAGACATCCTAAGAACTTCGTGTTGACAGCAATCTTTGGTAAGATGATGTTGTGTCTATCGAGGTCATTAATGATGTTAGTGAAGCGGTGATAGTATGACTCAAGTGATTCCATTGGCTCAATCATGAAATGTGTGTATTCCATGTAAAGTTTTGACTCCATGTCCTCCTGATTCAACTGAGTTCCTTCCATTAGGAGATGAACATGTTCCCACATTGCCTTAGCAGTTTTCTGAGCATCAACACTGCGAAAGATCGGATTAGGTATGCCTTGCAGAATGTAAATCATGGCATATTCATCAGCTTCTTTGTGAAGTACTTGTTCAGCAGTAAGTTGAGCATCAGTAAGGGGTCTGTATGATTCCGGTATGGGTGGATTAGCATTAGGATCACCAGGGACAAGGTTAGTCGGTGTTACAAATGGACCTTCATTGATAACTTGTCTCATGTATTTGCCATGTGGTTTCTTGAGTTCAAGAAATCTTAGGAATCGACTTGACCACTGAACATAATTACCGGGTGTGAGCATAGGTGGTGTGTCAAGTGAACCTGCTTCATGTCTTGATTGTTGAGTAGTGATGACTTCACACATTTGGTCAAACCAATGAGTTTGTTTCGACGGTTGAGTGATTTGTTGCATTGGAAATGGTGGAGGTTGAGGCAGTTGTTGATGTTGATGCATCATGACATGTTGTTGAGAGACCATTTGATTATATGGATATGATTGTTGAGGTTGTTGTTGTTGATATTGTTGTTGTTGTTGACGAAACAATTGTGTTTGATGATAGGGTTGCTGATGATGAAAGTTGTAGTACGGTGGTTGAGACATGATGAAAGACTTGTGTGAAAATGGATCTTGTAGAAGGTATAAGTGTTATGCCAAGCCTTGAAAACTATCCCAAGTGTTTTCTCGAAACTTTGTTGAAGAATATCTCGAAAAACAGTCAAAGTCCAGAAGATCTCGAAAAAAGTTACAAAGATCTCGATAATTTCAAAAGTTCTCGAAAAAATCAATTTTATCGAGAAAATTTTAATAAACTTTCGAGAAATTTCACTGTAGCAGGAATTTGTAAGGTTCTCGAAAATTATGAAAGGATTTCGAAAGTTTTCCAAGGATCTCAAAAATCAAAAGATTTCGATAAACCAGAAAAGATCTCGAAACTTTAAAATTTTCGAAAAAATTCCACAAAATTTTCGAGATTATACAATAACGAAAATATCCAACGAGTCGAAGTGTTTTCTTTCTTATACAAGAGAGAAAAGCACTGAGTAACCAACGAAAACACCTTAGGAGCAGTAACAAAAGATCTCGAAAGATTGGGGTTTAAGGATTTCGAAAGTTTGTCAAAATTTGGCAGATTTTTGTTTTTGTAAAAAGCAATCCAAAAACACGTTTTTAATCCAAGATTCTTGTACAACTAACCTTAAAATGATGAAATCTTAAAGAAAGTTGCAAACTTGAACCACTTTTCAAAAATTTGAAAATTTTCGAAAACTAGTACAAAAGTACGAATTGAAATTTTTTATGAAAATTTGAAACTTTGTTGGTTGTTTGAGTTTGTAACACACGTTTTGATGAAAAAGATGTGATAAAAACACGAAACAAACAAGAAAGTAACAAGCTTTTATAAAAAATAACGATTAAAAAAGCAATTTTTGGGTCGTTAGCAACAAAAACAAAAACGTACACCTTCTTTTGGCGATTGATACCACTTGTTAGGTCACCATATTGTAAACACAAGTATAGATTTGATAGAAATGAGATGAGAAATAGAGTTTGGTTGATTAGATCAAATATGAAGAATAAAAGTGCAAGAGTTTCCTTATGTAAATGAAATAACCAACAAGAGAAAGGGTTTACATGATGTCCTATTTATAGGAGAGGAGCTAGGGCAACATCCCTTCTCCTTCCTTTCTCTTAAACGTATGGGCCTAAAGCCCATTGGACGAGTATTGGACTCATCCATAAACATTACATGATTAATTAACTTAGCAACCTATTACAAATGTTGAAATAACCGAGACTTGACTTAAACGTTGAAAACTTAGGTTCTAACACTACTTCGGTGTCCTTTCTGTGATAATCATCCTGACTCTCATAATCGTTTATTTTTTGAGTGCCCGTTTTCTTTACAGGTATAGTCTAAATTTTTTGCATTAGGAGGAATGGACAATATTCCTCCTTATCTTCATGATGTTGTTGAGTTCCTTATACCTACATCTAAAGTCTCTTCAGCTAGCAATATCATTGCCTGTCTCCTGCTTGCGGCTACATGTTATTTCATTTCGCAAGAGAGGAATGAAAGACTTTTCAAGAAGAAGCTAAAGATGTATGACCATATTTAGAGTTAATTACATAGATGGTCACTGTGGTTTGGTGGATTTTTCACTTTCAGTCACTGAATTTTTTTTTTTGACTGGTTCAGTCACTGTGGTTTGCATATGTTACCGGTCCAGTCCATATCCGAATTGAAATGACCAAAAACCCCTTGTCATCTTCTTTTGACAATTAAGTAACAGCTGTTAGTCCTTTATACTAACGGTCGTTAGTCCTTTACATGTATTCGTCCGGTCTTTATACGTTTTCGTCCGTTTTTACACCTTCTCGTCCGTATTTACATGTTTTTGTCCGTATTTACACGCTTTCGTCCGTATTTACACGTTTTTTTTCTGTTTTTACACGTTTTCGTCCGTGTTTACACGTTTTTGTGCGTTTTAACACGTTTTTATCTGTATTTACATGTTTTCATCTGTATTTACACGTTTTCATCCGTTTTTACACGTTTTCGTCCGTTTTTACACGTTTTCATCCGTATTTACACGTTTTCGTCCGTATTTACACGTTTTTACACGTTTTCGTCCGTTTTCTTCCGTGTTTACATGTTTTCGTCCGTATTTACACGTTTTCGTCCGTTTTTACACGTTTTCATCAATTTTTACACGTTTTCGTCCGTATTTACACCTTTTTGTCCATATTTACACGTTTTCGTCCGTATTTACACATTTTCATCCGAATTTATGCGTTTTCATCCGAATTTACGCATTTTGTCCGTATTTAGAGATTTTTGTCAGTATTTACACGTTTTCATCCGTTTTTACATGTTTTCGCCCGTTCTTACATGTTTTCATCTGTATTTACACATTTTCATCCGTATTTACACGTTTAAAACATTCAAAAACAAACAAAAGGTGTAAATACGGATGAAAACTTGTAAAAACAGACGAAAACGTGTAAATACGGATGAAAACGTGTAAAAACGCACGAAAATGTGTAAAAACGGATGAAAACTTGTAAATACAGATGAAAGGGTATAAATACATATGAAAACGTGTAAAACGGACGAAAACGTGAATACGGATGAAAACGTATAAAAACGAATGAAAACGTGTAAAAACAGACGAAAACGTGTTAATACGGACGAAAATATGTAAATACAAACGAAAACGTGTAAATTTAGATGAGAACATGTAAAAACGGACGAAAACGTGTAAATACTGACGAAAATCTGTAAATACGGATGAAAATGTGTAAATTCGGATGAAAACGTGTAAAAACGGACGAAAACGTGTAAAAACGGACGAAAACGTGTAAATACGGACGAAAACGTGTAAATACGGATGAAAACGCGTAAAAACGGTTGAAAACATATAAAAACGGATGAAAACGTGTAAAGACAGACGAAAACGTGTAAATACGGACAAAAACGTGTAAACACGGATGAAAACGTGTAAATACGGACAAAAACGTGTAAATACGGACGAAAGCGTGTAAATACGGACGAAACATGTAAATCCGAACGAGAAGGTGTAAAAACGGACGAAAACGTATAAAGACCGGACGAATACATGTAAAGGACTAACGACCGTTAGTGTAAAGGACTAACAGCCGTTACTTAATTGTCAAAAGAAGATGACAAGGGATTTTTGGTCATTTCAATTCGGATATGGACTGGACCGGTAACATATGCAAACCACAGTGACTGAACCAGTCAAAAAAAAAATTCAGTGACTGAAAGTGAAAAATCCGCCAAACCACAGTGACCATCTATGTAATTAACTCCCATATTTATGATGATACTGTCGTCTATGCACGGTTGAAGGTTCTCACATTCCATTTCAAGAAGAACTCTATGTGTGTTTGAAGTATTGTTGATAAATGGAAGTTGTCAAGATCGGTGATCATCTACAACTCATTGTGTATCAATTAAATGGTAGAGCACATGTTTGTATATGTGGACGTATAGTCTGGACTGGGCCACGAATGGGCCAGGCCTGGCAGACAGCGGCCCACTCTACGCCTAAACCCTATTTCATGCCCTATAAAGGGAATCCCAGCCATATATTTATAGGGCATGGAATAGGGTTTAGGCGTAGAGTGGGCCGATGTCTGCCATGCCTGGCCCATTCTTGGCCCAGTCCAGACTATACGTCCACAAGCCCTTCAAGTCTAGTATGACATAATGCATGGCTATGTTATGCTAGACTTAAGTTCTGTTCATGGCCGCGTAGGCCCAATCAACCATGACGGCATGGTCCATGTGTGGGCAACTCAGGTGTGCACATGGGACGGACTATACTGCTCAGCCCAAATGCGACAGTGCGCACTGGACCCATGGCGCAGTCCTGTTTAGCCCATTAGACTATATCTGAATCCGCGACCTTGTAGGCGCGTCCGCGGTGACCTGAGTAACACCCGTTCTTACATGACGGGGAGGGATGCGTATATGCTAGGTTTCCCGCCACAGTGTGACAGTAAAGACCCCGTAAGAAGAACACGTAGTTCTACAGTTGGGGTAACGCTGACATTGCGATTGTGAGAGTCTCACAATGGTGAAGGTGGATCTCGTATGCTGCATCCTGGGTAAGGGTGTACCTTTTGTACCAGTAGCGATGCAACATGGTGTGACAGAAGACATGCTTCTGTGGCAAAGGTGCGCGCTGTACGCGACAAGGAGGTGCGAACATTACATCCGTCTTAACAATCGACAGAAGACGTCTCCCCTGAGTGACGCATACAGAAACAATGGTATTATATACCTTGGTAGCCCCCCAAGTTTGATGGTGCTACTCTTGTAGGAGGATGAAACTTAGTTATTCAAATCCTGAAAAACACTTAATGCAAATATGAAAAGTATATGCCGCGAATCGCAACATATAAAACCTAATGAAGTAAAAGATTAGCGTGAAGCAATATATAGCACATAGCATGTGAAATTAACACATAAGAGAAGTAGTAGTGCGAATTTTATCGTGAGGTTTTACAAACTACATAAATAATGAATTGTTGTTTCAATCGCACCGTGACCGTGACCGCGACTAATAATTTCAATCGCACGCACAGACGCAGATGGATGTATCGTGACCACATAGACCCGAACGTTTGTGGATGATCGCAGATGAACATAACATGACTACGGCTTTTGTCCAGTGCGCTCATGGCGATTGACTAGCATCGTGGTGCCTGTTCGTAGCTAATATGCGAAGATGTCCGAACGCACGGCCTAACGCGGGTAGATTCATCGTGACTGCATTGTTCAAACGTGCAAACAAGCATACCAACCGTAAAAACATTATGTGCGCGAATTAATTCGCGGCGAAAAGATAAAGTAGGTCCGATCATGCGGACTTAATGCGACTATAGATAAAATCGTGTTTACCAAGTTAAAAGATTTACATAAAATCTTATGNAGATTCATCGTGACTGCATTGTTCAAACGTGCAAACAAGCATACCAACCGTAAAAACATTATGTGCGCGAATTAATTCGCGGCGAAAAGATAAAGTAGGTCCGATCATGCGGACTTAATGCGACTATAGATAAAATCGTGTTTACCAAGTTAAAAGATTCACATAAAATCTTATGAATATTTAAAAGATAACATATCTTAACGCATGAATACCGCATCGGCCGGGTTTTAAAGTGCAACAAAAAAAAAATACAAAGTTTTAAAGTTACCGGCTTTTGAACTCGATGGTTGCTTTCCGATGATGTGAGAGCACGAAACTTGTCGTAGTATGGTCCCACGGATGGCGCCATCTTGTTGATACATAATCTGGCGCGGGCTGGATCCAACGACTCTCCCTGGGCCGTTCTTCGTCAACAAAGAGAACCCGTCAGGAGTGGACCCGAGGCCGTAGCCCCGGGATCCACCTTCGACGGTCAAGTTAGTATTGACGCGATATAGCATACAAAAGTTAGGTTTAGAGTAACCTGTTGTGTTGTGTCCCCCAAGAAAAGAATCCCAGCCATATATTTATAGGGCATGGAATAGGGTTTAGGCGTAGAGTGGGCCGCTGTCTGCCAGGCCTGGCCCATTCCTGACCCAGTTCAGACTATACGTCCACAGTATATGTACAAGCGAATGTATGTGGCATTAAAGTACTCTTATGTTGGTTCATTTATGTTGAGATTTTTGTGACATGAGAAAGAAAAGGCAAGTCCTTAACTTTAAATTAAATGTGAACCGAGTTTTATAAATAAACAATTTATAATTGGTGTATATGGTTTTATTACGGTGAAACTAATATAAGAAAATATATACGTTCTCACTATTTATTTGAAGATTACTTTTGGCGTAAGCATCATATTTATTATTATTATTATTATTATTATTATTATTATTATTATTATTATTATTATTATTATTATTATTATTATTATTATTATTATTGAACGAAGCATCATGTTGAATTGAAAAGGTCAACAAACTCTGTTCTTTACCGAAGACTTTTCCAAGTGTAAAGATTCAGTAGTTCAATATTTAGATGTGTAGGTTGTCCAATAACTTGTAGATTAAGGAATCGGGAAGGCTTTGATACTAGCTTTGAAATTAGCTATTGTACGTACTTCTAGAAATTTGCTACGTAGTAAATGCAAGAAACATATACTTATAAAACTAAACGATTACCTGCTTGTAACGACGACAGTGTATAGTAGCGTTAACTTATGTGTGCAACATTTATTTATTTATTTATTTATTTATTATTTTTTTAATATGAGTGTTTAGTAAATTAGAGTGAAGAAAATTAATGGTTTAAATAATACTCCCTCCGTCCCTAAATAAATGTCCACGTTTGACTTCTTAAGTCATTCTTTTTAAACTTTGACTTTATATATTTTTGTTTGTGTTATATAATATTTGATGAAAATTATACCAACTAAAATACATTTAAAACCCAACTCATTCATATATTTTGCATCAAGTATTATGTAACGCATACAAAAATATTTAAAGTCAAAGTTAAAAAAGAAAGACTTCAAAAGTCAAATGTGGACACTTATTTAGGGACGGAGGGAGTAATTAAGTAATTATTATAAGTATTGGTGTTTTAATCTAACAACATTTACTCACTTTTTTAGTATTTAAGTTTAAGCAAATCGTTTCTCTAGTAAATAGATGAATACTCGTGCATAGTAATAATGTATAACATAATACAATTATACTTGTGAACTTAATGACCATAATGCAACATTTAAGAATTCAGTTTTTAGTCATTGCGAGAGAAAAATCTATCAGTTAAAAAGAATGATGAAAGTTTAGGAACTAAAAAATATTTACACTGTTTATTTAATGATTGATATTGTTACTATTTTTAATCAAAGATATATTATTAATTAAACTTTACTTATTTTTTAAGTTTTTAAATTTTAAGAAAATGATTTTCTATGCAGTAGAGATATAGATTAAAATAGGGCTAAGAAAAATCAACCGAAAACCAAACCTAACCGACAAACTGAGCCAAACTGGGCAAACCAACCTTTTTCAGTTCGATTTTCGGTTTTATATAATTATGGTTTTCGGTTTCGGTTTTACTCGGTTGGTTCGATTCGGGTCAAAACTAAGAAAATTACACCTAAACTATTGCTTCGGTTTCGGTTTCGCTCGCTTAACTTCGGTTCGGTTCTCGGTTCATGGTTTTCTCAAAATCGGTTTTTGGTTCAGGTCGTGTTTGATCAGTTTGATTCGGGTTTGACCTGTTGCTCAGCCCTAGATTAAAGTGTTTGAAGTTTCTATAAAATATGAAACATAATTGAATCGTCGTGAAACCTTGACTTAGTGTATCTTTTTGAGTTTTAACTGACTCTTTTTCAAAGACCTAACTACCTGTTACAGTGATCTTTAGTCATGAGCTAAATGGAACCAAAACATATTTCTTCAAAACCACTCATTAACCGGTCAACTTCAAGTTTGCGGTGAAGAAATGAAGGAGCGTAGTTTACACAATAACGCGGAATCATTTTATGATTAAATATCATTAAGGGGTTTTTGTTTAAACTTGCTTTTTTAGTTTATTGGTTTATAAAACATTTGAAAACCTATGCAAATTTAAAAACTCAGTCGATTTTAGTGTGCATCAAATTTGGTTTATATGAACTTTCTCCTATACGTACAGTTAAAAGGTAATAACATCCATTTATTTAAAATAAGTAAATAAGTGATAAAGATATATTCTTAAGTTATATTTTCATCATTCTCGCTTGAGAATACGAGTTAGATGAAGTAGTTCTTTATGTCCAAAAGAAACACACTGTTTCTAGTTTGGTAAACAATCTAGGGATACTTGAAACTTTTATGTGTGTATAAAGGAAGAATTGTGAAATTCTCGTGTAGGTTATTTGTTTTAGANCTCAGTCGATTTTAGTGTGCATCAAATTTGGTTTATATGAACTTTCTCCTATACGTACAGTTAAAAGGTAATAACATCCATTTATTTAAAATAAGTAAATAAGTGATAAAGATATATTCTTAAGTTATATTTTCATCATTCTCGCTTGAGAATACGAGTTAGATGAAGTAGTTCTTTATGTCCAAAAGAAACACACTGTTTCTAGTTTGGTAAACAATCTAGGGATACTTGAAACTTTTATGTGTGTATAAAGGAAGAATTGTGAAATTCTCGTGTAGGTTATTTGTTTTAGAATTATGTTTTATTGTTTCAAATTTATTTTAAATGTAAAATTCGAATGATGATTAAACTTATTGCCAAAATCTGTAAAAGAAACTGGTAAAATACGTAGATCACATCGATAATGTTTTAAATTTGTAAACTTTGCTATTCATTCATCATGTAATTAACAATCAAAGTTGATAAAGCTAAAAAATAAACCCTAAATTAACCTAAGAAATGCCATTGATTTCTCAAGTGTTTCAGGCCACACGTACATAAAGCGTCGGTTCTTTATTTTATTTCCAGAAATAAAGTTGAATAAATCTAATACTTGTATTTATATTTATGAATCTCGCTAAACATAGCCCCTAAAGGTATGTTTAATGATTGAAAATATACAAGAGCGTCAAGCACTCATGCATTATAGCGGTTGGGTAGTTATTTGTAAAGGGTTATGACTTATGAGATTATTTTCAATGTACAACTATTATTATACGTTGTACTAACTTAACCATAAATCTTAAGGTTGTGATTGGCAAATTATTATGGGGTGAGTTATCCACACCCTCCCATAGGGAGGGTATCCAATGATTGGATGCATCGTCGGCTTGTACGGTGTGCATCACGGGTTGTACGGTTTGACCAAACCCCCCTGATGTGACAATATAGGGAGGGTTTGTATAATATGTCCCATTATTATTTTTAATTATGATAAAAGGTTCAGTCATCATTAAAATATAGTACGACACTAGGAAACTTCACAGAAATTTATTTTCTACTCCGTATAAGTTTCTCCACCTACATGAATAAATTATTTTGTCAACCACTTTTCACTAAACAATAAGGTTAATATAAAGATAAAGAAAAATGAATATATATATATATATATATATATATATATATATATATATATATATATATATATATATATATATATATATATATATATATGTATATATATATATATATATATATATGTATATATATATGTATATATATATATATATATATATATGTATATATATATATATATATATGTATATATATATATAGGGTGGGGTTAAAATAAAAAGTCCCTTATAATAGAAAGTGTAGGAAGGATTGT
>LBNU01013293.1:41577-61625 GCA_014162995.1 Artemisia annua
TTTGTAAAAATTGATTTTGACGTTTTTAATTTAAAATTGCTTGTTCAGTTTCTTGAAAAACATTTATGATGGTTTTGACTTCCTTGTTAAGTTCCTGTTCCCATCTCTTAGCATATGAATGCAAACGTTGAAGACTTGGAGTAAATTGAGTTTGTAACATTTCCCTTCTTTCTTTCACAACAGGAGAAAGAAAGTTGGCAACAGTGAGTTCAGAATTCTTTTTAACAGCATATTCCATTGATTGGATCTCAGTTTTGAAGTATTTATAGTACTGAAAGAAAGTAGAATCAGTTAACATGCTTAGTTTGTTTTTTAACTCGGTGTTTTTCTGAAGTGTTGTCTCTAAGTATGTTTCCTTATCTGCTTTTGCTTTGAAAAGATTGAGTTGTGCTTTACAATGCTCAAGTTCTCTTGTTAATGCAACGTTTTTGTCTCTCAACTTTGCATTCAGTGCTTGACACTGAATATTTTGATTTTTGCTAGTCATAAGTAACATTCTCCATTCGGCATCTGAATCAGACAAAAGCTCATGTTGTTCAAGTTGATCATTGTTATCTTGTGCAGTGGATATAATTGTTTCATCAAATGTAACAACTGGGTTTATTGGATTATCATCAAATAACACCACTGTGGACATTTGATCAGTTATATGAATAGATAACATAGAATCAGATTGAACAACTTGTGCAATGTCTGAGATAGAGTTAGACGGAGATCCACTGTCATGTATCAGGCATGGATAAGAATCATTTGCTTGATACAGAGCATCAGTGTCATAGATTGGACTGGAATCACTTACCTTGAGTTCATGTGTGTCAGCCATTAATAGCATATCAACAGTTCCATGTGAGTTATCCATGACCGGAGAGGTAATGTTAGTCATTGCATGAGATCTTCCAGATGTTGTTTCCACGTGAGTAGTATCATCTTCAGGCTTAACCAAATTTGTCAGTCGCGATTCCAGATAGCTCTGAAGAGTGATTTGTGGAGCAGGGAGGATGCTTTTCATGAAGTTCCTATGGAGACAAGACTGTAGAAGCTGATTCNGAAGTACTTGTTCAGCAGTAAGTTGAGCATCAGTAAGGGGTCTGTATGATTCCGGTATGGGTGGATTAGCATTAGGATCACCAGGGACAAGGTTAGTTGGTGTTACAAATGGGCCTTCATTGATAACTTGTCTCATGTATTTGCCATGTGGTTTCTTGAGTTCAAGAAATCTTAGGAATCAACTTGACCACTGAACATAATTACCGGGTGTGAGCATGGGTGGTGTGTCAAGTGAACCTGCTTCATGTCTTGATTGTTGAGTAGTGATTACTTCACACATTTGGCCAAACCAATGAGTTTGTTTCGACGGTTGAGTGATTTGTTGCATTGGAAATGGTGGAGGTTGAGGCAGTTGTTGATGTTGATGCATCATGACATGTCGTTGAGAGACCATTTGATTATATGGATATGATTGTTGAGGTTGTTGTTGTTGAAATTGTTGTTGTTGTTGACGAAACAATTGTGTTTGATGATAGGGTTGCTGATGATGAAAGTTGTAGTACGGTGGTTGAGACATGATGAAAGACTTGTGTGTAAATGGATCTTGTAGAAGGTATAAGTGTTATGCCAAGCCTTGAAAACTATCCCAAGTGTTTTCACGAAACTTTGTTGAAGAATATCTCAAAAAACAGTTAAAGTCCAAAGTTCTCGAAAGTTGACCAAAGATCTCGAAAGTTGACCAAAGTTCTCGAAAATGTAAGTTATCGAGAAATTTTGGGGAAAATTTTCGAGAATTTTTGTTCTATGGAATTTAGCAAAGTTCTCGAAAGATTATGAATAGATTTCGAAAATTTTGCAAAGATCTCGAAAACTGAAAGATTTCGAAAGATTTGAAAAGATCTCGAAAGTTTCACAGTTTCGAGAAAAATTTCCACAAATTATCGAGATTCTACAATCGCGATAATATCCAACAAGTCGAAGTATTTTCTTTCTTATACAAGAGAGAAAAGCACTGAGTAAGCAACGGAAACACATTAGGAGCAGTAACAAAAGATCTCGAAAGATTGTGGTTTAAGGATTTCGAAACTTTGTCAAAATTAGGCAGATTTTTGTTTTTGTAAAAAGCAATCCAAAAACGCGTTTTTAATCCAAGATTCTTGTACAACTAACCTTAAAATGATGAAATCTTAAAGAAAGTTGCAAACTTGAACCACTTTTCAAAAATTTGAAAATTTTCGAAAACTAGTACAACTTTACGAATCTTATATTTTTTGAAAAATTTTGAGACTTTGTTGGTTGTTTGAGTTTGTAACACAAGTTTGAAGACAAAGATGTGATAGAAATACGAAACAAACAAGAAAGTAGCAAGATTTATCAAAAAATAACGAGTAAAAACACACTTTTTGGCTCGTTAAGAACAAAAACAAAATATACACCTTCTTCTAGCGATTGATACCACTTGTTAGGTCACCATATTGTAAACACAAGTATAGATTTGATAGAAATGAGATGAGAAATAGAGTTTGGTTGATTAGATCAAATATGAAGAATAAAAGTGCAAGAGTTTCCTTATGTAAATGAAATAACCAACAAGAGAAAGGGTTTACATGATGTCCTATTTATAGGAGAGGAGCTAGGGCAACATCCCTTCTCCTTCCTTTCTCTTAAACGTATGGGCCTAAAGCCCATTGGACGAGTATTGGACTCATCCTTAAACATTACAAGATTAATTAACTTAGCAACCTATTACAAATGTTGAAATAACCGAGACTTGACTTAAACGTTGAAAACTTAGGTTCTAACATATTCCATCTGATGATGAATATGAAGATTTAGAGGCCAATACAGCAGATGTGATATTAATGACAAGCATGCAGGAACTTCACATGAATGATACAGACCTAGTGTACGACACACAAGATGCTGATGGTTATGAATTTGTGAAACTTAACGAAGGAGTGATGTTAATTTCTAAGATGTCCTCACAATTAATAAATTCAAAGAGTCAGACTTCATCTAACCCCCGAAATCAAGCTGTCGTGAAAGGTGAAAGAGTTGATAGACAAGGAAGGAATGCTCAAAGGGTTTGTGGGAATGCTGAGAATACTACATATGTCGGTAATGCGGGTAATACGGATAAAGCATTGGATGCTAGTTTGGTTGAAACAGAAAGTAGTGGGACAGAATTAGAACATTCGAATGACAGCAGCAGATTAGGGAATGATGCAGAGATCGGACCCTCCTATGACTCAGAGCCCAACTTTGACAAAGAACAAATGGTAGAGGAAGATGTCATACCCATCTATGATACAGAGCCCAACTTTGACAAAGAGCTAATGGTTGAGGTACAATCTACTGTTGATCACATTTTCTGATTCCTCTTGTTAATCTAGTGATTTACATTCGTGTTTATCATTGATTAATCTTGTTGGGTGACGTTAATAATGAGTTCTTGGGTAGTTTTTGTGAAGATTACGATTTAGGGTTATTCCATCATACATTCGATCTTTATACAATCTGCTCCAATCCTTTGATTTCTTGGATCGAATTGAGTATTCTAGTGATTAAACGTTATGTTTATCGTTGGTTTACTTCTAATCGTTGCTTGGATCTAAGGTTTGGTAAAGATTTGTGGAAATCGTTTTTTAGGGATTGTGGCCGCCTTTGAGGTTTTTTAATCGTTCTTTATTAATATTCACTCCATAGTCGGTTCTTGATTGGCTATTCATATATAAGGTCGATTAAGGTTCTTTTGCTGCACATTCCTGTTATTCTATTCGATTCCCTTGCTTAGGGTTTTGTTTATCTCTTGTGCACTTGTGGTTTCTGGTGCTTAACTATCTACTAAACTCGACTAGGGTTTGGTTATCTTCTCCTTGCAAGTAACCTGTTTTAGATAATAATATATGGTGGAAGATTATGTCAAGGAAACCCTAAAAGCTCTCTCTAAAAGTGGCGACAAAAAAACCTCCCCCATTCTAATCGTTTTTCACAAAATCCATTCAAATCCTTTATTTTCTTCCATTAATATGTTAGGGTTATTGATTATTATTCGTACTAATCACTTTCTTGATCAGATTCGTGGTTTTAATCAGGTTCTTGGGGTGATTTTGTGTAATTGATTTTTTAGGGTTTTTTTGTGGCCGACTTTTGTTTTTCATCCATAAATTCAATCCTATCCTAATTGAAGTCGGTTGTTGATTCCTTATTTATATAGGGTCTTTAGAATCGATTATATTTATTTTTGGTTGATTGAATTCGTTTATCCCTAACCATTATTGTGTTTCTGGATCGCATCCTTATTATCCATTGATTATTAAGTCGGTTTCACTGATTTATTGATTTAGAGGGTCGATCTTGGTCTTGCTGCATATATTTAATCAAGTTTGATTAAAGGTTGTCATTCTACGAGTCTCAATTAGGGATTCGTTTTTATTGGTGCACAAGTTTTCTGCTGGTGATTAATTCTAAACTAAACACGCTAGGGTTTGGTTTATTTTGGATCGTGTTGGTTCTGATTTGCTAGTAATCTGTTATAGGTTTTGTGCTTTTACAAGTGCGACTTGGTTTGTTGCTGGTAGTAAATTGGTTAAGGGTTTTGGTTGTTTACAAGTGCGCTTTGTTGCTGCTGCTCGTTTTATTGTACGTGGGTTAGAGAGAGTCATGGAATCTGGGTTGTTGAATGTTAAGAAGCCTTCTAAGGCTACGGGATTGGCTGCTAAGATTAACAATATCGATGGCAAGGTACTTGTTAATGAAGGTAAGCCATTGAAGTCTATATTGGAAAGTGCAGGTTTGGGTGGAAAAACGGGGAGTTATGCTCTTCCTAGTGATCATGGTTCCGTTGTTTCCGATTCAAACATTGCGTTACAAAATGGGGTTAGGTTTGCTAGCAACAATTTGGATGTTCCTATTAGGGATGATTGTAATGTTACTGCTGGTGTGGATGGGGCTAGGGCTATTGATTTCGTTAATCATTCTAATGGCGTATCCATGGCCACGGCTACTGATGGTGGTCCACAACATGTAGGACCTGCTGGTTCTTTTGAGCCTAATGTACCTCATGATTCACAATCTGTTGGTACTGATGAGGCTAATGGTTCGGGTTCAAGAGTGGTTATTCCAATGGCCGTTGTTGATGATATGTGCACTAAACTTACTAATTCATTATACGGTTATTTCATTGGTCAAAGAATTGCGTTTCCTATTGTGGAAGATTATGTCAAGCATGCTTGGGCTAGGTTCGGCTTTGAACATGTTATATTGCGGAAGGGTTTCTTCATTTTCAAATTCTCATCACTTGAAGGTATGAATAAAGTTCTTAATGGTGGTCCTTGGTTTATCAGATCTATGCCTTTATTCTTACATGTTTGGGTGCCTAATATGAGGCTGGAAAAGGAGAAGATTACTAAGGTACCGGTTTGGGTACGTATCCATAATATACCTTCCGTTGTATACTCTAAAGCTGGTATTAGTTTGATTGCAAAACATTTGGGGCGGATAATATGGTTTGATGCGGGTACTAATGATATGTGTAAGAATCCTTGGGGCGGATAATATGGTTTGATGCGGGTACTAATGATATGTGTAAGAATCCTTGGGGACGTTATTCATATGCAAGGGTACTTATTGAATTATCGGCTGATTTGGATGTTTTGGAATCAATTGAGGTTGCGATTCCTTTGCCTAAGGGTAAGGGTCATTACATGGAAGTTCTTGATGTCGAGTATGAATGGTGGCCATTTTGGTGTTCTAAGTGTGTTTGTTTCAATCATGATGATGATGGGTGTCCTCTTAGACGTAAGTTGGTTACTAAGGATTCGACTCAACAAGATATTGAAGTCAAGCGTAAGGTTCACTCTAACAAGGCTGGTCAAACTAGTGATAAGGGTAAGAAAGGGGCTTGGGGGGTTTCAACTAAGCCAAAACTTTTGTATCAACCTGTTTCTAAACCGGCTACCAAGAAGAAGAATAGAGGTACAAAACTTGATTTGGGGGCTGTTATTAAGCCTACAAATGATGATTCTACTTCGATTGGTACATCTAAGGATGCGTTGAAGAGTGATTTTGGGTCTACTAAGGCTCTGGATAGGGTACTAACTCAACTTGAGCAACTTGAACCTGTGGATGCTCATGCTTCTTTTGGAGGTGTGGAAACCATGGGGGAAGGTTGTGTTAATACGGTACCATTGCATAGCACTATTGATAGTTTGTGGGAGCATGGTTCTCACAATGATGTTGCTTCTACAAGCATGGCCTATTCTGATCTTGCTACTTCTAGCTCATTTATTCCTGTTACAAGTGATGTAGTGAAGAGTCCTGTGAAGAGGGTTACGTTCGTTGATGAAGTTGATGAAGTCTACGAGTACTATGATGATATTGAAAGTTATTCCAAGTTCAAGAATGGTTCTTCGAGAGATTTCATGGTGCAAGGACGCAAGAAGAAATAGTTATTTTCATGTCATTTATTTTTTGTGTTTCTTGCTGTTAGGTTGTTTTGTTTAACATGTTTGTTTGGTCAGTTGCACATGTTGTGCATGTTAGATGGTAAGTTTTTATTATGTAAGTTATAAGAATGGTGTGTCATTCTTATATTCGAGTCTGTAAGTGTCCTTAGGGACTGAGGTGAGGGATATCACCCTCACCCTATTGTACCTCAACGTTTTTTTGGAGAAATGAATTTTACCGGGGTGAATAAACCCTTTTACCCAAAAAAGTAACCTGTTTTAAGGTTTTGGAATTTACGTGTGCATCTATTGTATTGTATGTCATTCGTGTTTCAAGTGGGTTTAAGAGAGATGAAGGTGCTGCTGCTGAAACGTCTCTCTCTATATGGAGAAAAAGGCGACCAAAACTAAACCCTAACCAAAACATTAATCGCCTTCAAATCTGCCCTTAATTCTTGTTTTCTTTCAACGATTTGCTATTGTAGAGATTGCATTCGTGTTTTATCTTCTACTTGATCAAGTTTCTGAATTGAAAACACGTTTTTTAGGTTTTTTTTTGGAGAATCGATTGTTATGGTTTGTTTTTGGTCGATCCTTGATTCTGGTCGATTAATACTTTCTCGAATCTCTATAGGTCGGTTATTGTATCCCCTATATATTAATGATTTTAGGGTGTATATTATAATTCGATTTTATCATTCTTATTGATCCATCAATTTGGTTTGTTTGGATTTATGTTTGGTTGACCTGCTTGTCTTGATTCATAAGTCAGTTTTCCAAATCGATTTTACTTATTTAAGGGTCGATTCCCTTGTTGCTGCTCTTTGTTTAATCCATTGCTGGTTAACGCGTATAACTCTATTCGATTTCCTTAGGGTTTCGTTTTTAGTGAGCAGTAAAGGGTTTTTGGTGCCGGTGTTGGGATCGTTGCCTTGCAATCTTATCTTGACGATTATTTTTCTAGGTACGATCTGTGGGTATGATTGTTATGCTTCATTGTTGAAACCTTTTATTAGGGTTTCTTATCTAATTATTATTATTTGGAAGTGGTTTATACCTGCACGTTGGTCAAAGTGTATGAGATCAGGTTCGTTGTAAGGAAGTGTGTTTCGAGAGAGTGGTGGTTTATTTGTTTGCATTCATCATGGCTGCGCATTGGTGGATCTTGTTTTTCGGGTTCACCATGCTCTTCATTCAACGAGCTACTTGGGTTCGTCTCATGTGTGGCTGGGTGATGATGATTATGTGTGTCTACCTGTATGTTCGAGCAGATTAGGAATTGTTTTGTTCATGCTATATCTTTTGCTAATTGGTTCGATGAGGGTTATGTTCAATATTGGTTAATGTTGAAGATCGACTTGGAAATTAATTCATGTGGCATTGTAACTTGATCATTGGTTATCTTCTTGTGGTTCTTTCGGATTAGTTGGAAGATTGGTTTCAAGTTATTATATGCTGGAAGTTATGATCATATTGGCTCAGGATGATTCATGGTTATTATGATGCTGGATTTTATGATGGGCTGAGCTGTTGGTTGATTACATGTGGTTGGTGCATGGTTTCTTTTCCTACTTTTTGTGACCTGAATTCACATATGACGATCCATGAGTGAGGAAAGTACCATGTTTGATGGGTACCTTTTGATCCCTTGTATCCAGGCAGCATTCTTATTTAATGGGTTGATCGGTACTCTATGTGGAAGTTAAGTTAGAAGGGACTTGTTCAAAACCCTTTGTGTCATCAGATTATATGTTGAAGATCGCTTGGATGTTTATTCGTGGATTCTTCATGGAAGTTAAGGTAGACTGCCAAAGTGACTTAGAAGGCTCAAGTGTTTTCTTTTTTTTGGGTAAAAGGGTTAATTCACCCCGGTAAAATGCATTACTCCAAAAAACATTGAGGTACAACGGATGAGGGTGATTTCCCTCATCTCAGTCCCTTAGAACACTTACAGACTCGAATATAAGAATGACACACCATTCTTATAACTTACAATAAAATGAACCTACCAATAATGACAAAAGTACATAAAAATTACAATACTACTCAAGAAAAAACTTGAGCCTTCTATATCACTATTGTGGTCGACCTTAACTTCCATGAAGAATCCACGTAACCATCCAAGCATTCTTCAACGTCCACATTAACATCCATGAAGAATCCACGTTCCCATCCAAGCATTCTTCAACAAATCATCTGTTTGTGGTAGCAATCACCGCAAACAAAACCTTCATGATCATGCATAGGGCTGAATAAACCCTAAAATCCAATTCCACCGTATACCAAATCACATAGCCAAAAGGACAGATGGTAATACGAACCAAGATCAAACCATAGGGTGAGATCACAACCCATAATAATAACCACGATCAAAGAGATCGACTTCCATAAACACATGGACAAACGTCCAACTTACAACAAAATTAATAGACGAAACCCTAAAAATTAGGTTCCCGTTACCTTCAAAGCATAATCCAAACAACACCATGTGCAAGGAATAATATGAATGATTAAATATGCAACAAGGCTGAACCAATAATGATCATGTAAAAACCTAAAAAAGTTTTATATTCATTCAGCGCAATACGAAACCCTAAAAAAAGGAATCGTTCTTCAAAGAACCCTAACAAACGAGATTAGGGATAGATCTTGACCGCCATAAAATAACAATCGATCCTTATATATGTAAAGTCAAAAACGACTTTAGGAATCAAAGAAACAAGGAACGAATGGATAATATTAATCGACCCTTGAATGAAAAACGATTACAAAAATCGTTTAAGGATGTGATAAGTACAGGACGATTGTTGCATGGGCGATTCTTGGAAACCCTAAGATAGTACGAATTAATCTAATCGACAAAGAACAGATAAGTTCTATAATCGAATTAGGAGAAAAACGATTGAAAATCAAGTGTTTTCTTGAGTAGTATTGTCATGTTTTATGTACTTGTGTCATTATTGGTAGGTTCATTTTATTGTAAGTTATAGGAATGATGTGTCATTCTTATATGCGAGTCTGTAAGTGTCCAAAGGGACTAAGGTGAGGGATATAAACCTCATCCAATGTACTTCAACATTTTTTGGTGTAATGAATTTTACCGGGGTGAATTAACCCTTTTACCCAAAAAAGGTGCTGCTGCTGCTCATTATTGGAAGTTAAGTTTATTGGTTTCTTATTCAAAAAACTTTTGCTATCATTGTTGGAAGTTAGGGTTTAACCATAATGTATGTACAAGTCCATTTGCCTACACAAGTTTGGTTCGTATGGATAATTACTTGCATGTTCAGACTTGAAGCTTACGGATTCTGTGATGGTGCTGCTGATTTCACTTTGGAAGTTAAGTTTGTTAGAGTTCTTATTCAAAAACTCTTTGGATCAATTGGTTGTGACTGTTTTGGGTGCACATTCGATCTACTAGTTGGGTTTAATCACCCTAGGTTTGTTGCATGGTGTCCCTTTTCATGGTGTTATTGATGCTATTTGGCTGTTTTGATAGGGGATCATGGCATGAAGATTGCAGGATGATGGTTTTGTTTGTGGTGGTCTTTGATACTACAAATAGAGGATATGTTGAAGAATGCTTGGATGTTCATACTTGGATTCTTCATGGAAGTTAAAGATGACCACAATAGTGATATAGAAGGCTCAAGCCTTTCTCTTGAGTAGTAGTGTAATTGTTATAAACTTTGTCATTATTGGTGTTGCACTTTATTGTAAGTTATAGGAAGGTTGTGTCTTTCTTATATTCGAGTCTGTAAGTGTCCTAAGGGACTGAGGCAAGGGAAGTCACCCTCGTCCATTGTACTTCAACGTTTTTTTTGGATAATATATTTTACCAGGGTGAAACATCCCTTTTACCCAAAAAAAACAATTTGAGCAACCTAATTTCAGTAATGAAGGAAAGGTTGAACAGAATGTTGTACAATTTCTAGACAAATATTCTGAGTCTGAGTCCTTACTTGCTAATCTAATTACTGTAACATCAAACCAAACTTTTGAGTCTGAAAACATTCTTCTCAAAAAGACCATTGCCCAGTTTCATAAAGATTTTTCAAAACTAGAAGCACATTGCATCTCACTTGAACTTAAATTGCAAAATGAATCTCTACTTCGGGCAATAATGGTCAGTTTTTGAATGAACAAAGTAAACATGTGGATACATTAGTTAAGGAAAATGAGCTAATAAAAGGTCAAATTCAAGCACAAGGGTTTCAAATGCTGCATTGCAAAACAAATTAAGAAGATTGACTGGCCAGAGTGTGGATACTAAGTTTGCAAAACCATCAATCTTGGGGAAACCGCCTATTCAAACAATCAGAAAACCATCAGTGGTTAGACTACCAACTGCATTTAAATCTGAACGAGCCAAATTTTCAAAATCTCGGTTTGCCTCCCAAGTTGTTGAGATAAATCATTTGACAAAACCAGTCACTCCACATTCCTGGCCAAAGGAAAATGCATCTGTTTCTGCTAAACCTAAACACATGATTATGCCTGGTTCATCTAGGATTAGTACGAAAACTATGTCGAAAGCGAGCTTTAAACGTAAAGAATCTTATGACAAAAATGACAAGTACAAGAGCTATGATCTAGAAAAGGCTAGGAAAAAGGCACTACTTCAAAAGGACGGAATTCTAGGTTCAAAACCTCGTGTGATGCCTAACACTGTATTGCAAAACACTGCTAGTAACATGTGCTTCGTGTGATGCCTAACAATGTATTCGCTGGTTGGGCTCAAGATGATCACGGCTAAATTGGGACGCACTATAATGTTTGATGAACACACGAGTAATATGTGCCTTAAGTCGTGGGGAATGAACTCATATGCAAGGGTGTTAGTTGAGATTTCAGCGGAGAATGATTTTGTGGAATCACTTGTGGTGGCAATACCTATTCCAAAGACAAATGAGCATCGAATGGTTAAGATTGATATTGAGTATGAGTATAAACCTCCCCGGTGTTCTATATGCAAACTGTTTGATCATGTGGATAAGGAGTGCCTTAAGAAGATGATTGAGGGTAACCGTAGTAAGAGTGTGGGGGCTGGTGTTGGGTCTAATAAGCATAATTCAAAGGGTGGTAACAAGTCAAAGGGCGCGGGTAAGCCTAAATATACTTATAGACCTGTTGCTAAGCCTAGTAATCAAGACCATGCTAGTAATTCCATACCAAATGATAATGTTGATCCTAAGGTCACGAATGTAATAATTAATGAGGACACTAATGAGGAGACTCCTAATGAGAAATCTACTACTCCTTTGGTGAATAATGAAGTGAATGAGTTTGGTTATTTTAAAGATAACATTGATCTTGGTGAACTTAGGAAAACTATGGATAATCTTTGGGTAAAGAACAAGGTGTTTGAGCTTGCCGATAACTCTTCTAACGTGGTGGATGTTGGAGATGGTGCTGAATTACATATTCATAAGGAGAATTCTAACAGCCCCATTACTACAACGTTGGAGGAAGGTATGGAAAATTTGAAACCTCGTGAGGTTTCTGCTAATACTTTAAGTTTGGTTGAACCACTTGTGAGTGTACACCCCTCTACTTCTGCTACTAAGAGGACCAACCTGTTTTCTAAGGTTGGTGTAATCGTTGATTCGGATAGTGAAGATGAGGTTATAAACACGTTTGATGAGTATGCGAATTTATTTGATATGCCTATTGGTACTCTCTCATCATCAAGTGGTGGAGGTGATCAGGAAGATTACTATGATTATGATGACTTCACTGATCAACTATATGATCTTCCAGGACGGTTGGGTGCATTTTATGAAGATTTCAAGCTCCAAGGACGAGTCAGGAAGTAGTTGATCTTCTTTAGTCTTGTTTTGCCTAAGTGGTAGTGTTTAATTCTTAGTTTTTAAGAAATGTTCGTGTCTTGTTATGTATGCACTTTTGCCTATGTAACGGGCTTAGATATGGGACTTCACCCATATCCATTGTACTTCAATGTTTTTTTTGGTTTGTTTGGTAAGTTATAAGAATGGTTTGTCATTCTTGTATAAGAGTCTGTAAGTGTCCTAAGGGACTGAGATGAGGGACGTCACTCTCATCCGTTGTACTTCAATGTTTTTTGGTGTAATGCAATTTACCGGGGTGAAATAACCCTTTTACCCAAAAACACTGTTAGTAGTAGCAAACCAAAACCTAAGAGTACTCAACAAACTATTAGGAATTGGCTAGCCACTAAGAGTAGTTGCGTAAATAATCATGTTGTAGGTGCTTTAAAATATCTTTCAAAGGGAAATTCACTTGCAAAGGCACAATCGACTAAGACCAACAAACCCGTTGAACCAAAATTTAAGGTTCAGAAACCTAAGAAGTGGATCAATATAGGACGTAGGTTTTCTCAACCAAGTGATGCTCACACATTTCATTCCGTTGCACCTAAGAGGAAAACATCTCAGAACTAACCTTAGGTGGGTACCCATGGGTAGAATTTTCAAAGCGATTGGTCTTAGGTGGATTCCTACTGGAAAGATTTTAGACATTTGCCCCAAAACTAATGTGAAATCCACAGAATCAATCCCTGAGAAAAGAAAGGAAATCATTGATATAGTGTGTTCTGGTGTCAAGAAGATAATTGACAATACAACTTTATGCTTCTAACATCCGGAACCCAATTACACTTGGGGATCCATGTTCTCTGTTTTGTCTATTCTTTCTTTCTTTGCAGATTCAACAGGAATGGCTTCGGAACTACTCAGTTTCGGACCCGAGCTTAACACTATAGCTTCTGAGCACAACAGCTTAGGACCCGCAACCAACCATCTAAAGTTCCCAGATCCTTCAGCTGAACCTTTGTCACTCACCTGTCATCAATTGGAAACTTTGTTTGCTCCTCTGTTTACCAGGAATGTCGCTCCAGATGTATCTATTGTTGCTGCTGCACAACCTGATACTATTCCAATTAAGATACAACTAATCTACAACAACAACCGTTGCTGCAGATGCACATCCAATCGATTCTCCAACAACAGAAGAACATACTACTTCCAACAACAATGTTACAACTGATGATCAACAAAATCAAGAAGTACCCACACTTTCAGATTATGACGGAAATGCTTTCTTCAATCCATTTGCACCGGCTCCAACCATTTTCGCTATAATCAGGAATAAACCATTATCAAAGTTCACATTTAACCGTCAAAAGGCTAGATTTGGGCAGTTAACCGCAAGATGTGACTACGACGTTAATTCATTATTATTTATTTGAGGTTGAAGTGGAATATCTCGGGTGTGTGTACTTTGTATCTTGAAGATATCGGGGTTGGATGGAAGCATGATTCTTCGAGATCCTTGTTCGAGCTTTTAACCTTACAATGACGAAGACTTGGATATCTAGTTATTTTTGTAATTCTTCCTTTCTATTACCACAAAATAACTATCACTTTAAGGAGTTACGTTGTAGTGCTCAGTGTCACACGTAGTTGTGGATATTCAAGAGGTGATGTACGTCTTATACTTGATGGTTGGCTGGTTGAAGAGTATAGAGTACTTAGGGATTCAGAGGAGCACGAACTCTCTACACCACTCTTAGTCATACATTAGTGCAAGTTTAAGTCACAAGTTTGGGATAACTTACTTCAGTCTTAAGTTCGTCATATTGGGTTTTCTCCATCAGTAGTCACTACAAAGAGCCGTCAAAATGATAATGGGGTCGGTAAAGAGTTAGCTGAGAAGTGTCTCAAAGAGTCGAGATGTTATCAGCAGTTGATTCTCATGGGCTTTTTGTGGTACTTCACACATATTCGACCAATTGGACATACATGGGTTACGCTGCCTTTGTTTTCCATCATGTCAGTTTCGGGGGAAGTTGTGATGATGGATTGATGATGCCATTATGGAAGTGCGTTGGCTTTGATTATGGAAGTTTGGACTACTATGACGATTTGAAGATTCAAGAGTCTACTTGATTTGCACTTATTTTTTCTCTTATAGTCGTTGTAGTTTAATGTTCAATTATTAGTTATAAGTGTGGCTTGTCACCCTTATATTGTAAGTTATAGGAATGATGTTTCATTCCTATAGGAGAGTCTGTAAGTGTCCTATGGGACTGAGATGAGGGAGTCACCCTCATCCTTTGTACTTCAATGTTTTTTGGTGTAATATATTTTACCAGGGTGAAACATCCCTTTTACCCAAAAAAAAAGTTGTTTGACACTAGATGCCATGAGTCCTATAAGGATCTAAGAGTTGTACATGTAATACAATTGGTGATCGTCGCCTACCAATTGAATCTACTATTGCTAGCAGATCAACTGATGTGATAGTAGAAGCATAATGTGGATCTTAGCCTTTTCGTAAATTATTGTTTTAAATCAAAACATGGGGTAATTAATTTACAAAAGGATAATTATCGAAAATACTAAATAATGAACTTTGTAAATCAATTAATAAATTAATGCAACTCAAACCGTAAACAAGAGTTTGTTCTTTTCTTGTTAAAAGGATCAAACTAAGTCTTCCTTCCCTTGCAAGAAAGAGACTTGTTCCTATCCTTTTTCTTTATGAGGAAAAGCTATAATAGGAATATTTGAATTGTCCTAATTCTAATCAAAATCAAAGCATACATACTCTAGAAATCGTGATGTCTTGTAAAGACAAAACGGTTAAGTATGTTAGCACATCTTATTCTTTCAAGTTAGTTTTATAACCTTACTTCCGGTTTTGAAACCTTGAAGAAAAATAAGATATTTGGATAACTAGAGAACATGTTTTCTATAGCTACCAAACTAAAATGAGTTTAAATAATTAGAAAATGGAAATATCAATACACCGCAAAGTGGTAAAGGCAATTACTAGCATGATTACCTAGAAATGTGTCTTAACCCAATAAACATGGAGGAAATGCATGCCTATTTTTCAAGTTAAAAATGATGGCTAGCCCATCATCTATATGTTAGAACTTGATGCACTTCCTTGAATACCTAAGTACATGTTTACTAGTCAAAGTGACTCACATTAGCAATAATGTGTAGATATTCAAAGAAAGAAGGAAAGTATCAAATAGTCACTCACTCTCCACTGGTGATGTAACACTTATAATGTTGTCTAATCCAGTGGGAGCTACGTGATCGTATTACTGGTGACGAAACACATGTAATGTGACATTCCGTAAAATTTCATGTCCTCAATTTTAATATTTTATTATTTGACTATTTTATTTTTAAATAATTAACTTCGTCGGAAGTTATCCGCGTACGACGTGTCACGTTCAATTAATTCATCCAATACTTGGCTATGACCACTCTACACTTTTTATGCATTCTTGGTTCCTTACAATCCTATTTTTAAAAGTCATAATTTACTTTTTCCAATTTTGCGAAAACCTTGCACCTTTTATGTCTTACGCGATTTAAACCAACGTTACGTTTTTTTTTGGGTAAAAGGGTTAATTCACCCCGGTAAAATATATTATCCAAAAAAACAGTGAAGTACAAAGGACGAGGGTGACTCCCTCGACTCAGTCCCTTAGGACACTTACAGACTCTCATATAAGAATGACACGCCATTCTTATAACTTACATAATAAAGCTTAACACCTACAATGACTATACAAGTGAAACAAAAAATAGAAATTAACACATGCTTCACTAAGGTAGCACCAAGAACATAGCCCTTGTAGAACTTCAATCAACTTCCATGTGATCCCATCCACATAGAACCTGAACTTGCATCATCAACCAAAGAAGCCTTGACCCATTCTCCAACTCAATCCGATTGTAATGCATGGAGCTAATCAAGAATCAGAACTTCATAATCCATGGGAGACCCAAACAATCATGCAGCATACCTGCAACCTACATGTCATGATCCCCTTTCAAGACCAAGTAATGTCAATGTAACATGAAAAGGGTCCTCATGCAACGGGACTAGGGTGAATAAACCCTAAGTATAGATCGAATGTGCTGTTATAAGAACACTTGCAAGATCCAGTAACACCCAACCAATCTAAAGAGTTTTTGGATAAGAACTCTAACAAAACTTAACTTCCAAGAATCAGCAACAGCAACGAATACACACAAATCACATAAAACATTGACTTACACAAGATGAACTTGACTTCCACTCTCTCAAACCCCACGTACCAATTATAAACCACGAACACTCACAACCATCATAACAAGAACTTCCAGCCCTCCATCAATACCCAACGAGGGTATACTTCCATTAACACAAACAACTCTAAAAGAGTTATACTTCCAATCGAACAAGAATATAACAATGAAGCTCCAACAAATCCCAAACCATCTGAATAAATAACCTTAACCCTAATAAAAGGTTAAGTATGTCGTTAAGCTCAAACCACATCCAAACCCAAGTAAACAGAAGATATAACAATAAAAGATCCAAGATTAGAACCAAATATATATAGGATTGACAAAGTCGGTTCTAAATAAATCCAAAAAACGATTTAGGGATATAAACTAATGGTCGGTTTAAGGAAGATCCCTAAAAACGATTTAGGAAAAAAATATAGTAACCGACTCCAATTCTCAAGAATAATTCCAAACAAATCCTAAAAACAATGGAACAAAAGATGAGGAATTATGATCGTAAACAACGGAATTAGGATAAGGAGGAATGATTTAGATTAGGAGAAATTGGAAATCGATTAGCCAAAAAAGAACCCTAACAAGAACGATTCACAACCCAGCCATAGGGTGATAACCACATCTAAATCCTCTGATGAACTCACCACTCATCTAAATTACAAAAACATATTTTACAAACAAGTTTTAACATTTTTATATGTTTTACTATTTATTACTACCTGATTTTACGTTTCGCGTATTAAAAACTACACGTTTTAAATTACCGGGATCAAAACTACACTCTATAACTAACCAGTACTCAAATAAATCACACAAGCCTCACTCACTCCATGCCCTCCCCTATGTGGTTAGTTTTTGATTTGGTGTCACCATTTCTTGTACACTTGGCTCATTACTTACACATATGTTTCCCACTCACACCTAAAACCACTAACTCTTTCATTTGCAACATAGTTTACATCACCCCTTCATTTTAATCACTCCTCTCTAGATATCAACGACCCAAACCAGCTAGGAAACACATGTTTATCAATCTTTTTACTAATATATTGATCTTGGATTAAAGATCTTGAAGCCTAGTCTTGCTCTTGGTTTGTTACACTCAAACAACACTTAAATCTCATCATTTCTTGGTTTCTTTGGGAAGTTGCTTCAAGTGTTGATCAAGATATTTAAGGGCTGTGATTTTAGGTGATTTTAAAGGGTAAATCAAGGGTATACGTTTTGGGTAAAAGTGTTGAAGAAAAGATGCAAGTGTTGTTGGGTTAATATAGGATTAGTGTCCTTGTTTCTTGTAATCTTTTCTTGTTCATCAATCTTTGTAAGGAATCAATCACTCTCATTTTATTTTCACTTCTGTAACTTTATTATTACTTGATGTATTTGTATATTATATAAGTAATTTTGCTTGGTTAGGCTTGGTACATAGTTAGGAAACACTAAAAACCCTAATGGACTAGACATGCAAACTGTGAATCTGATTCACGGGTAAAAACAGAATAAACTAATTTAATCAGTAAACATTGGACCAAAACTAAAAATATGTAGTTGTAGCCCTATGTCTTGTGGTCATTTTGATGGGTATTTTATCGAATAACTCATTACGATGATTAAACTAGAAATATTTTCGTGAAACATGCCAGATTCTAAGTTGCAGATTTAAATGGTAAAAATCTAAGTGATATGCTTATTTTCACTACTTGGCCCAGTTTTATGAAATGTAGGTAACATCTTAACTTAAACATGGCCACAAACGGGGAATTAATTGGACTTGTAGAACTCTAGTTATCGCAACTTTTGTGGGACTGTTGTAATTTTGAAAGCTGATGGACTGAATAGTATGGATAAATTGATAGTTTTACTAATGTTATGTAACTATTGGCTTAGTAAAACCCATAAAATTTGTTAGTACAGATTAATACCTTTCCGGAGATATAAAGAACGTTATTTTTGGACTTACGGTTTGCAAATGGCGAATATTTTCACATGCACAAGTTAATAAAAATTCCAACAGCACTAGGATAAAAAGTGTAAAAATATTTATACCTCATAAAAATTGGACCTTTGAATACCTTTTTGAACCACCTAATATATTTTGAACCCTCAAGATTAATGTGAACTTTTTGGCTAAAACTTGACCCATGGACTAAATTTGAACCATGGGCTAATATTGGACTTTTTTTTGGGTAAAGAGCATTCCACCCGGTAAATTATATTAGACCAAAAAATCGTTTAAGTACAAATAATATTGGACTTTCATAATATATGTTTGGACTTAGAGACAAATATAGGATTATTACTTGAATTTTGTAAGAAAATGTAAAATTCATACTTATAGATAACTTACAAATGCTAAACTAAAACTTGTGATACATTGTGTACCAAGCATAATTAAGGTCATAATTTATATACATATCTAAATGGCATCAATGTTTATTTCCAAAAACCTAAGACAAGCGTATATCTATTTAGGTTGCTCGTAGAACTTCGCGGCTAATTCTTATCTTGCTTGTTCCTTGCTACTTCCTTTGTTCACGGTGAGTTTATAGCCTCGCCTTTACTCATTTAAATGTTTTATAAACCTCGCGAGGGGGATACATGCTAGTTTTACAAACTGAATACAAGTAATTTTTTTGGTATGATAGACCTGATTACATGATTTATAGACATCTGACATTGAGTATTCTTGCCAATTAAGTTCCCATCATGAACCGTTAATTTCGTTGGGAACGCTAGTATTATGAATATGCATATTAGGCATTGACCAGCCTGGCCGAATGAGTAGCGCTCATCTTTCAACGGTCACATAATATTGAGAGACATGTGGTAAATGGCAAATATTAACCTGCCGGGGCAATTATTAAATCTAGGTTAAGGTTCGGTTTCATGAGCTCAATGCTATAAATCTTATTTCCTGACTTGTATTTGTTACATGTCAACTTAATTATGGGTGTATAACAACGTAGCCCATCGTGTTTTAAACTGAATTATCTTGTATTCAACTGATTACTTATTAAACTCTATGAATTCACTCAACCTTTGTGTTGACTTTTTAGCATGTATTTTCTCAAGTCCGTAAGTGGCTTAAGCTTGAATGGGCGGCACAAAGAAATGGATATCTACTTGATGGCTCATGTTTAAATAAAAGTTTCATTCGATAATGTTCTAAACTTCTAAAACTTATGTATCTTTTAACTATGTAAAAACTTTTGGGACCTCAACTCTGATAAATTATCGAATGTGAAGTTTTAAAAACGACTTTGTTTTAAAGTTGTTTACTATCTTGTACTATGTGACTGATAAATAGCACCCCATGTTGTATTCCGCTGCATTCCGAAAATGGGGTGTTATAGATTGGTACCAGAGCACAAATTATAGCGAACTAGGTCTTTTTTTCCTTTTAAAAACCTAGACTATAATTATTTGTTTTTCAAAATCATGAGCTTCCGTCATCTTGTCTGATATCCATGCGCGCCTACTCCTGAATTTCCTATTACTCCCTCGAGTATATCTTAATTATATTAAGGATAATTATAGGAGCACT
>LBNU01013296.1:0-19343 GCA_014162995.1 Artemisia annua
TCGGCTTTCCAAGCCTTCTTTATTAAATAGTCTTTCTCAGGCAGAGGCTCGTTTGGATCCAGGGGATCAGTGGTTCTCTTTGGTCTCTGCTGGTTGGGGTCCACCGGCTCCCTTGGCTCACGGAAGTTCCCTCCCAGTCCGGAAGTTCCAAGAATTCAGACATAGTAACAACTGCAAAACACAAATAGAAAGAGAAACTGATGCATGGTTTTGCATCCTTGCAAAAGGTTTTACTTCTCAAGGGATCTTGAGAAGCTTGCAATCCCCAACAGGCAGTGTACTTGACCGATGTAGTATAGTGAGTGGCAAGTACCGGGGGATTGATCGTTCTCTAGGTGAATAGTGTCGTTAGGATTGAAAGCTAGTTAACTAAGTCTAAGGGTGAAGGATGATTCTTTTTGTATTTTTATGTTTTTATGAAAGCAAATTAAATATCTCGGGTATTGGAAGAGTGGGCAGAATTAGTTGCTAGTCAACTAACCCAAAATTACTACTAATGCAAATAAAATAAAATAACACGAAAATTAAAAGTGGTGAACTTCTTATGATGAGAAAATGTGTTTACTTAGATTTCACTACTCCCTAGCTACCTCTTATTGATTAATTGGTTTGTTATAATTGTTTGGATGAAGGGTTGCTTTCCTTAATACCAGTCGTGGGGGCGTGTACGTCCTTCCCAACTCTATAAGCTCCTATCCCTTCCTATGACGACACGTTTAGTATCCTATCATGGCCTCCTTAATAGTCACTTATGCATTAAAAACAACCAATAACATCATAGTACACATTCCAATACATTTCTTAAGACGTTCAAGCTTGTTACCATATAGGAGATCAACCAGTTATCTTACTCCTAACGCGAAATCAATCACCCAAAGCAACCAAACAAACTAACAATCAATAATTAATAGCTAGGTTTCATTATATCTAAACAAACACTAAAAAACCTAAGCTAGCATGTTAATGTAAAGATAAGACAAACAATTAATCAAACAACACATAGAAATATTGAATGATTAAAGGAAGAACTTATCTTCAATTGAACATGGAAGAAACGAGGGTTTGAAACCCTAAAAATACTGTAAAAGTAGGACTAGGGTTTATCTCCAAAGTTGCACACTTAATGAATGAAAAATCCAAAACTATATATAGAGAATACAAGCTGACGGCGTCAGGTTATAAACCCTGACGCCGTCAGACCGCCGTGATTAGGGTTCTCAGATCACCTAGATTCACTTCTGACGCCGTCACTCTTTGATTCCTTCTTAGCCATCTCGTGTACCATTAAAGCCAGACAGCCTCAACCTTGTAACACTTGACGCCGTCAGGTGTTAACTCCATTTTTTCTTCTGGGTCGTCATGTGTAAAATCCACCATCATTCCACTATAAGGTGACGGCGTCAGCATGTAAAGCCTGACGCCGTCAGGTGTGATTTCCTGACTTTCTTGACTTTTTCTTGTTTTCTTCATACTTGAGCATAAAAACGTACGAAAAGCTCCAAAATGCTCCATTTTCTAGAAATTATGTTCCAAATACCTGAAATGAGAAAAGGAACGATTTGAGGTAATATTTGATCATAAAATCACCATTTATGGCTTAAATGACCCCCTAAAAGCGTAACAAATATTTTCTTATCAAATACCCTTACACTTGAGATTTGCTTGTCCTCAAGAAAATGAGCTTTTATACCAATCAAAATACAAGTTGGGGGTAATTTATCATTAATATAAAAGTAGTTGCAACAAATGATCATTACACCTTCATCAAAACAAGCACGGAAATTATACACTAGCACCTCACATTAAGTGTTTGGATACTCTCATCTCTTGGGTGTTATAAATCTATATATCACAAATGGAAATGGAAAAATATCTCTCACTACCTGTCATAGCAAATAGATTACCATAGGCTTGGGAAAGGATCAAAAACCTCCACCACTTGGCGTAAGCACCTAGGATAACTATCAAATAGGTCTTTTCAAGGGTTATAATGTTAGGCGTAGGGATATGAAAAACACGGGTTGTTGGATAAGGGATATTTTACTGGTGGCAAGTCAATTGTCTTAGTTAATTACATGTACAATGCGGCGTTGCTAAGCCAAGACTCGACTCAACTTGAGCTAACTATGAAATAACATAAACATAAATAAAATAAAAAGAACGGGATGGTAGTCCGTATGTTTTTTCACTTGTCTTTTTCTAATTTTTTTTTTCTCGTTTTTCTTGTTTTTTCGATTTTTTTTTCTTACATTCTTGCCCTACCATCCAAAATAATACATCAAGGTGGCTCGTTCTCCCCTTTTACTTGAACTTTTACATAAATCAAAATAAAGACTCGAATCAAGATAATCGAAACATTTGGAGTACTTTCAAACATTAACGCACATATGGGGGTAATAAATGATGTTCTTCCCCATTACTCCATAGCACTAGTACTTTACCCATAAGTCCCAATCGTCCCAAAACAATATGTATAAGATATGACTCGACTTGGCAACCATGTAATCAATTAGACAATTAACAAAGGGTTTAAACAAATAACAATAATGCACTAAAGATGAGTGCATACAAGGTAGGCTAAGGCGATTTGGGTGTACATTTGGGGGTGGATTGTAAACAAATTCTTCCTTTAAGTAAAATGCTTAAAGTTATAAACGAAAAAGATAGGCTATGAGGGGTGTACTAGGGGTATCGTGTACTAAAAATGAGTACATCGCAAAGGTGTGGGAGAATTACTTGACCAATGAAGTCAATGTAATTTTATTACAGGCTTAAAACATGGGTTATCCTAATGCCTCTTATCATGTAGTAAATCCTAACTACACGAATGTAGTCTCACTTGTGGTCTCGGGATGCATCACTAACGCAAGTTCTAGAATCTAAGTACTACCGGTACACTCACAAGCATTAATAATGAATGCTTTTCCTAACAAATCTAGGGGCGAACCTCACATATTTGGGGTGAAAATTTTTGAGTGGTACGGTTTTTGTGCTAGTCATATAACTCCTATCCATGAGACGCTTATTAAGACTAAAGTTTCACTCCTGCATGTTGCAAAAAATTTTAAATTTGGTGCTAAAATTGCCCTAACAAGTATTTCTCTTAGCTTTATTACACATTCACTATTAAACAAAGCAAAACTCAAGTGGAGTTATAGTTTCTAAGGTATCCTAATTTACCCTCCCTACACTTAAATCGAACATTGTCCCCAATGTTCTAAATAAAAGATGTAAAAGTAAAAATAAATGAGAATGAACATGATTAGCTTCACTCCAGAAATATAATCATCTTCTTGTCTAATATAACTTGTAATCAACTAAGAAAACAAACACAAAAACCAAAGCATCAAACCGAACAAAGAAAAATCACAACTCGATGTAATTCCAGACTTAGAAATAAAAACAACACAATTAAAGGATAGAATACTTGTGGAGTGAATTACAAATAGGAACTCATAAAACATATCCACAAGTATTGACATACAAACAAGATAGAATATATGCTAATCATTAATTGTGAAGTTTTCATGTTCGAATTTCGTTCTTTTTAACAAAATATAAACTTCCCTACACTTATCTTTTTGTAAAATACCTTTATATGCAATTAAGACGAGGTTAAAAATAAAATAAAGCATTTTCACAAATTATTCGAAACATGAAAATTTAACAATTATGATTAAGCATATATGACACAAACAAACAAATAAAATAAAAGCATCAAACAATTAAAAACATGGGTTGCCTCCCAAGAAGCGCTTGTTTTTGTTCGAGTCACGAGCCTGACTCTACCCTTATTTAACGGAAATAAGGGAGGTTTTCCCTACACTTAGGATTAAGTGCGGGTGAAAGTAACGATACACACCCTTAGGGTGGAAATATGCCACGTGAGGTGAAGGGGGTGAGTGAATGGCTTCCTTCATCCTAAAACTACCCGGATAATATGGGTTAATGGGTGGGTCGGTTCCTCTTTTGTCTACTAGATGTAAATCTAAGGATGGAAAGTTGTGTAAAGATTGAGTTTCCGGTTCATCAACACTAGGAAATTCCCTAGAACTAAGAGTAAGGTTATCACTACAAGTATTCAAACCTATATCCTATAGTGGTGCTTGGAACAAGGGTTCTACCTCCATCGGAATTCCTAAAGTTTCTTCTACTTCTTCCGGGTAAGTCACGTGCAGTGTGTGTGCCTCAAATGATGGTAGGACTTGTGGGGTACTTTGTGGGCTTGGATTATCCACCTCATCCTCCATTATATCTAGATTACCTATGTGTTCGTTTTGTACTATGGTGTTACATGACATCCACTTAGGTATCTCTACATTAGCATATTCATCCCCAAACAAACTTGTTTCATGATCCTTCAAATTTGTTATCAATTGATTCGCAATAACGTTTGTTGGGTTGTCTAATCTATAATAATATTGGGCACAATCCTCTATGGCTTCCCATGCTTCTTCAGCACATAATTCCTTAAAGTCCCTATCAGCCACATAATCAATGTCCTCTTGGGCATGTTGGTCGATATGATGGTAAAATATTTGAATTAGGGACCATAAATCAAAGTTATGATGAGAGACTTTTTGGAGTAAATATTTAAAACGAGTCCATGCATCATAGAGAGGTTCATCTTTATGTTGTTTAAACACCCAGATGTCATATGGAGTGGGTGAATTTCGTGGTTGATAGTACGGTGTATTTGCATTTCCCATAATGGTGAACGGAAGAGTCAATGGAAAGGTTTTTACGAACAAAGACACAAAGAAAAGATAGACTAAAGAAAGCTAATAAAAAGAAAATAAAAATCTCACTAGATATGAATCTAATAAGTAGACCTAAATGAACTAAAATTCAACCTAAGCAATAACTATTCCCCGGCAGCGGCGCCAAAAACTTGGTGCGTGGTTTTGCAACCTTGCAAAAGGTTTTACTTCTGATAATGCTCAAAGTTAACATGTTTTTAGAAGCGTTATTAGTGTTTTTGTATATGTTATTTGGTTATTTTTATATGCTTTTGCCACTAAATCGTATCAAAGTATGTCTGTGTAGCATATGTAGCCAAATGCAGAAAAAACGGAGAAAAAGTGAAGAAAATGAAGTATATACGATTACACGAAGATTCACCGAGTTCAAAGTCCAATCTGTTACGCATTTCAATAAAGGAGAACCTAAGTTTTTGTCACTTCAAAGTTCCAAGTTCAGAGTTAATCAAGTTTGGATAGTGCATAAAGAACTACGCAAGAAAAGTCAAAGTCAAAAGCATGCAGTATCTACCATCCGAGTCGGTTGGACTATAACCGATCGGACAGCAGAAATGGCCAGCTCCATCCGATCGGAGCCAACCCGCATCCGATCGGATGGATGCTACGGATTGAAGTTGCAAAATATTTTGTGCACGAATTTTGGTCTTTTGTCCCCATTGGTTCTAAGGCTCTTCTTAGTATCTTGTTGTCCAAGCCTCCAACATTTAAGTCCTATTCATTGTGAGAGTATATTACAAGACTAGAAGTACTCCAAGTGGACATACCATTGAACACACAATTGAAGATACCATTTACTCTCATTACTACTCACCATTTACTATCATCAACTAGCTCTCAAAGACCAAATTCGTGCAGAAGGAACAGGAAACTTTGGAAGTCCAAGGAAGCAACTTTGGAAGCCAAAAAATCTCAAGAAATCATCACCAATACTTTAGGTTATCAATACCTTGTCATTTGTTATCAATTTCAAAGCATTGTAAGACTTAAACCATGGGATTCTAATGTTCAATTCCTGATTTGTTTGCATGTTTGCTAATGAGTGCTAGTAGCCTTTTTACACTTGCTTTGATGATGTTTTATGCTTAGTGATAGTTATGATTATGATATACATGTTTTTAATTCAATTTCAAGTCAATCCTAAGAACCAATTTTTACCTTAAGTTTCATCAGTGACATTTGTTGAGTCAAGTTTAACTAATTGATAATAGTTTTCCAAGGGTCAAAGATTTGTATTATTCAACTATTAATAATCATTTATCTATGATGATGTTTTTACCATATTATTCCTTGACTAAATAAAAAACATAGAAGTATGATTGTAATGAGAGCTTTTATAACATCAAATCGGATTGTTTGTAACCTCTAGTTGGACGAAAGTGTAGATGTTGATGAACAACTGTAATTTTATTTGTCTATGAATGAGTTACCTTTTGTAATGACCATTTCCTAAGAGTATTTGATTTATAATAAGAGTTTATTCTTGTGTTTAAGATAACCATACCTTATGAACCTTGGATTGATCTTGAATTGATTGGTTTACACTTAAAGCTTGTTTTTATGAACTAAAATCTTGACGAAGGTTTAACTTGTAGAAACAATAGATTAGACCACCATCTAATTATCATAACCAACATGTTATCAAAAGTTATCACAATCATGCGTGTCATTAAGTAGAAAACTAGTCTAAGCAAGTGTAGTTTTTAAATTATTGAATTTGCTTATTATCTTATTTGCTTGTGTTAGAGATTTACTTTTAGACTTATATTTTGATTCACTCTCAAATCCCTGCGAACGATCCCGACTTACCATCATATCTTGCTATAACGGACGAGTTCACTTGCTCGTATGTGTTGTTTCTAGATTCGGTAATTCATCCTTATAAATTTAAAACTTGCACTCATAATCGACACATCAACTTCTCAAGGGATCTTGAGAAGCTTGCAATCCCCACCAGGCAGTGTACCTGACCGATGTAGTATAGTGAGTGGCAAGTACCGGGGGATTGATCGTTCTCTAGAGGAATAATGTCGTTAGGATTGAAAGCTAGTTAACTAGGTCTAAGGGTGAGGGATGATTCTTTTTGTATTTTTATGTTTTTATGAAAGCAAATTAAATATCTCGGGTATTGAAAGAGTGGGCGGAATTAGTTGCTATTCAACTAACACAAAATTACTACTAATGCAAATAAAATAAAATATCACGAAAAGTAAAAGTGGTGAACTTCTTATGATGAGAAAATGTGTTTATTTAGATTTCACTACTCCCTAGCTACCTCTTATTGATTAATTGGTTTGTTATAATTGTTTGGATGAAGGGTTGCTTTCCTTAATACCAGTCGTGGGGGCGTGTACGTCCTTCCCCAACTCTATAAGCTCCTATCTCTTCCTATGACGACACGTTTAGTATCCTATCATGGCCTCCTTAATAGTCACTTATGCATTAAAAACAACCAATAACATCGTAGTACACATCCGAATACATTTCTTAAGACGTTCAAGCTTGTTACCATATAGGAGATCAGCCAGTTTTCTTAAGCCTAACGCGAAATCAATCACCCAAAGCAACCAAACAAACCAACAATCAATAATTAATAGCTAGGTTTCATTAGATCTAAGAAAACACTAAAAAACCTAAGCTAGCATGTTAATGTAAAGATAAGACAAACAATGAATCAAACAACACATAGACATACTGAATGATTAAAGGAAGAACTTATCTTCAATTGAACATGGAAGAAAAGAGGGTTTGAAACCCTAAAAATACTGTAAAAGTCATACTATGGTTTATCTCCAAAGTTGCACACTTAATGAATGAAAAATCCAAAACTATATATAGATAATACACTGACGACGTCAGGTTATAAACCCTGACGCCGTCAGACCGCCGTGATTAGGGTTCTCGGATCACCTAGATTCACTTCTGACGCCGTCACTCTTTGATTCCTTCTGGGCCGTCTCGTGTACCATCAAAGCCAGACAGCCTCAACCTTGTAACACCTGACGCCGTCAGGTGTTAACTCAACTTTTTCTTCTGGGTCGTCATGTGTAAAATCCACCATCATTCCACTATAAGGTGACGGCGTCAGCATGTAAAGCCTGACGCCGTCAGGTGTGATTTCCTGACTTTCTTGACTTTTCTTGTTTTCTTCATACTTGAGCATAAAAACGTCCGAAAAGCTCCAAAATGCCCCATTTTCCAGAAATCACATTCCAAGTACCTGAAATGAGAAAAGGAACGATTTGAGGTAATATTTGATCATAAAATCACCATTTAGGGCTTAAATGACCCCCTAAAAGCGTAACAAATATTTCCTTATCAGAAACGCAAATAAACAAAGATTTTTTGGCATTAGTAAAAAGGTATAACATGCGAGTTCATAAATACATGTAATGACGTTACCATTCCCATTGGGATCCCTCAAAATCAGCTCATGACCCGGGTACTCAGAAACCGAAGACAAACCAGAGATCCACAAAAGGCTGGGAGTAGGCTTCCGGAGGAGAATCAAGGTTTCGCTCATCGCCTCGGCGGCGGCTTCGGGCAAGGATAAAGGGAACTCGTCGCTAATCTTCGAATCCCTATGCCTCCAAGCCATGGCATCCGGTATAGCCAGTCGGTCAATCAGAAAAAACTTCTCCTTCCAATGCTTCAAACCATTCAACACTTCTTTAAGACATTTTTTGGCTTTCTTGCCCGTCCGACTCTCAAATGAAAACCAATGTCCGACCTTGTATAATCTATAAATTACCCGGAATAGTGAAACGGTCGGACGGCAATCCAAGCTATTGCATCGGATTTCAAAGAGAGACACTCGGTTAAGTCCCAACGGCACCAATTGTTAAATATGTACCTTAAAGTATTTTATCACCGCGAGCAAAAAGGTAGAAAAAGGGATTCGAACGCCACCTAGGTCCATCTATTGTACATATATACCTATCTTATCCTCCGGAAGATTGTTCATGGTCAGGTCGGCATCTGGAAGGATCGGGCGTAGATCCTCCGGAATGCCATATGTGATTATAATATCATCCAGCTCGGTTTGGGTGAGCTTGGAAGTAAACGTATGCATGTCAAACTTCGGAATTGCTTTGGCCTTTTGTGTAACCTCTAGTACTATTTCCCTCGGTTCCTCTCTGTACATATTTAAAAAATAGGATGGTCGGAAAGAATAAACTTACAGTGAAGGAAGGAAATGAAGCGCACTTCGGAAAAGCAAAAGACGGATATTCGGCAAAGGAAAGCTAAAATTCACAGTGAAGGGTAAAGTAAAAATGAAAAGTGAAAGCGGTATATATATAAGGTAAACCTAGGGTGAAGCGAAATGTCACGTCGAACTGAGGCGTGCTGGCGTGGCATGATCTAAGCCGTCCACGATAAGACGCCCGGGTAACGTGGTGAAAATGCACTGTTACAAACCTGGGGAAAGCCCATGGACTGTCACTGGTAATGGGCCAACTCTGGCCCAAATAACCACCCGCATACACCCAAAGCCCAACCAAAAGCACAAGCCGACCAGAGGACGAAGAGCGCACGAAAATGAAAGTATTGTGTCACCTAATCTCGAACCAGTAACACAACACTGAGGGGACATGTTGACGTATGTGTCCGGGCGGCACGTGTCAAACGGCATGTGCGTGGCCGAACGGGAGACGAAGAGACCCTTTCCTATTGCACTGTGGATAAAACGTGGGAACAGTACCTACGCCGCCAACCTGATTTAAAGGGATTGTGTCTAGTACGAACTCTGACACCTACCAACTAGACTAGGTCTAGGTCTGCGGGGTACTGTGCTCAAGTACAAATAGGTATCGAGGTTGGGGTAGTATAAATACCCCCAACCTCATTTATTATATCAACTAACCAACATTTATTATCATTCACACACATTTATTAATATACCCCTCGTTACTCATTCTCACACCAGAGCTTGGTCCTGGGATAACACCCGGGGTGAAGCTAACGTGTGCTTATATCTGTGCAGGACCCACGGATCTCTCTCATCCGATGGATCTTATGGAAAAGTCCGAGGCGCGGGATTTTACTTCAACACCAACACAAGAGCCGTTATTTTTGCAAAATCATACAAAAATTGCAAAAATCATTTCTATTATTTCGTATCGAAAGTAATCACTAATGACATTCGGATATAATGAGGAACAACTTTCTGGCTGTCACCCACCATATTTGCATCTAGTCCCGTATAATAAGTAAGATAGATCATGTGAGATTCATGTTCCCTTTAACTTGAGCATAATTTATATGTGCGAAAATACGATTTACTATTATTTGTCAACTCAATCATAACTACGGATTTTATATTTTCCTAGATAAAGGGTCAGCTCTTACAGTTTGAGTCGTTTTAAAACATATGAATGACTCAAACTATAAGAATTAATCGATGCATGGCTTTTGTTTTGTTCTGCCGGTATAATACAGTATAGTCATGATTGATGAATGTCTTTTTGATTGTTTCGTGGGTATAATTTTGCTACACGGAGTCCTGTGTGTCACGGGATCTGGTACAATTTTGTTTCAAAGTGTTAATTTTTGTAAAATACATTAAGTTTTTTTAAACGCATCCGGTGATACAATTCGTTGTTTTTATAGTTATTGCTTAGTTAGTTCAAGAATATGTGAAAATTTACTTAATTTTCACTAAACTCGTTAAATCTTTTATATAATAAAACAAAACCCCTAGTGGGGACTTTTTAATCAAATCATACTTATTTTGGTAATATTTTTTTTAATAATTATTTATTTTTCTTAAGTTTGTACAATTAAAAAAACTTAAATAATACCTTATTTGGCAAGTGTTTGTAAATTCGTTTTTCTTTAAAAAAAATCTGCCAAAAAATACATGTGTCAAAAATTAAAAGATTAAAAACTTTGTGAAGGCGGGGTAACTAAAAATACTGAAGGGTTTATTATGTAATAAAATTAACAAAGAAAAACATAATTACCCCATCTTTGATGAACCAAACATAAATTAGATTCACTCGATCATAAACCTAAATCTTAAAATCGATTTTCTACTTCTACTTGATTGACTCATAATTCTTAGGTCAAATTGATTGAATCACTATTCTGTTTCGATTATTGAAGAGACCCGAAATTAGGGTTCTTGAAACTCGAACCTATACTTCAGTTTTGGTGACTTGATCAATTGATTAAAGTCCGTATAACATGTAGGTGATTATTGATTTTTGTTAAGGTTTGTGGGTTTGTTTATTTGAGATTACAACTTTTGAGATTGATGTCGTGTTTATAGAGTGATTGATCGAATGATATACTTTCTTGTCCAGGTATGTTACTNAACTCGACCCAATCAATAAATAACCCAAAACCTCACCGAGTCACCGAGTTGACTCGGTGAGTTGACCGAGTTCGCGACTCAAACGAACCAAAAAATCAAACCACACGAGTTTTTAATCCTTTAAAACGTTTTATATATAAAAGAATTAACAAAACCTTCGGTTTAAATCAAAACAACGAATTAGGGTTTCAAGTTTTTAGGGTTTTTAGAAATGAAAACGTGATTAGAAGGTTAGGGAGACTCGAATACCAAAAAGACTCGCCGGAAAACGTGGGTTTTGGCCGGAATTCGTGGAGGTCGAAACTCTTTTTCAAGATCTAGGGCGCGTCGTTTTGATTGAGATGAAACGGTTAGTGGGGATGAGTCGGGGGTGTCCCGATCTACAAGTAGGTATAGGTGGTGTAAGTGGTGGTTGCCGGAAAATATTCCGGTGGCCGGAAAAGTACGAACGCCGGCGGTGGGGGTTAGGTCGCCGGTCAAGAGAGAGAGAGAGAAGGGAGAGAATAAATTTAGTGTGTGTTTTTAGAGTGAGAAAGAAGAGAAGGTTATGAGGGTGTGGGGTATATATAGGTGTAGTAGTTTGGGTGGGTTCTTAGCTTATCTTTTCACAAAACGGTTCGGAACTCGATTTGACTTAGNGTCCCGATCTACAAGTAGGTATAGGTGGTGTAAGTGGTGGTTGCCGGAAAATATTCCGGTGGCCGGAAAAGTACGAACGCCGGCGGTTGGGAGTTAGGTCGCCGGTCAAGAGAGAGAAGGGAGAGAGATAAAGTAAATTTTGTGTGTGTTTTTAGAGTGAGAAAGAAGAGTGAGTTATGAGGGTGTGTGGTATTTATAGGTGAAGCCATAAGGTGGGTTTTTAGCTTATCTTTTCACAAAACGGTTCGGGACTCGATTTGACTTAGCAAACGGACTCGAAAATTTATAAAACTTGCGCCATCGTTCTCGAAATAGTTTTTCCCTTAAAATCAAGCATAAACTTCATAGTTTTTCCCAAACTCATGATATTTTAAATAATTAGGCAAGTAAAACATATTCGGGCTTTTCTAGGTTGTGCTGAGCTAGTCTACAAATAATTTCTCGTTCTTAATATATCTCACGCTCTTCAAATCAAATTTAACATGCTTTAAGTTTTAAAACGTTTCAGGCTCTAAAATAGAAGTTTGGCTAGGATTAGGTTTTAGGAAAAATACCAGATGTTACACAAGATAAATCAGCCAAGCATATTAAAAAACTCATTCTTTTATCGAGTTTGTATATTCATGGTTCTCATATGAGACGTTTAAATAATATATTTTACCCAATTGTTGATTATTTCGAATTTGAAAGCAATCACACATCCATTCATATATTTTCAAACATGTGATCAAATCATTCACCTAGGCCGTTACATGGAAGCTCACCTAGGCTGAGCATTGGTTTTAACAAGTATTCTGCGATCCACCGTCTGTCAAAGACACAATTTCCATTCTTCGTGGACTACGTGAGCGGCATGAACTTCATCACGGGGTCAAAATCTCTGATGGTGCTTTAGTTTCCGAAACTATACTTGCCGATAGATATATAACAGAGTGCTCTGTGCCTGACAAAGGTTAGAACAACGTCTTTCTGTTTAATAATACTCGCCATATGTCTTTGTAGTTGTATTCAAGTTAATGTATCAAAAGGGTTGTGCTCATATAAGCCTAAACTATGGGTAATAGATGATTGCCTACTCTGGCACTATCACAAATAAATGGTGTTTCAATCTTATTGATCATTGTATGCAAGAAAGAATTGTTTCATAAGTTCAGAAGCTGCTAAATTTCTTTTAAATGAGCAGTTTGGTATTGGTTATTAAACAGGTTATCACTAGAGTTTTATTCATGGTTGTGCAGAGGAAAATGTTTCATGGTAGCGTATATTAAGTTACAGTAGGATATTTTTTGGTCAATGTTCAAGAAATACCCCTCTAAGTGTTATGTGAACTTGCTTTCTTTCTACATGCAGTGACTAAGCTTATTCATAGGACACATTTGTTATGTTTACTTAGACGAGGATGATTGACATCTTTTGTGATGATTATCTTATCCAGGTTAGTTTAATTTATTTTTAATTACACTTCGTGCTAAAATTTCGCAAGTATAGTTCTGTTTTTTTGTACTTATGTTTTTATATACGTTATCATAACAGGTTGCATTATTGTCGCCTCAGCAAAAAAAAGCTTGCTTAAGTTACTGTGTTATTGTCACTTCAGCAAGAAAACTTTATCCGGTTTTTACAGAGGATTCAAAGATTCTTAAGTCACTAAAAAATGAGAATCTGGAAGGTATCTGCTCTTGAAACTACTACAAAAAGAAAGTGTTGTTTAAAATTACTTGAGGTAAAACATATTTTTTTGGTAAATATTTATCTGACATTTCTGAATTATTTATTTATGTGCATATGTAAATTCGTGCATTTGGCATAATGTGATAAGGACGAAATTGGTACACTTGAAAACGTTGCAACCGCCTTCATGAAGTGTACAACAGCACAATGCTTGGTTTAGGAAAGGAGATGCGAGAACAAGTTATGATTGTCTCATGGGCCTTGGTATATAGGATGAGATTTTCATCAAACTTTGATTAGTTTTACTACTTGATACCTCAAGTTACCAATAGCATACAAAGACTATATGAACTGCATTTCTTTAGTTGAATTTTTATTCGATTAACGGATATAAATTAGTCTACATGGGACACGTAGGTTAAGGTATTTGTGACTCAATATGAAAACGATGCAAGTGATAGCTACAACTTTTAGTATCGTGATTTAGTATTCCACCTTGATGATGGTTAGGTTCATTAGCATGTGACATAGCCTTAAGCTGATCGAATCAATCAAAATCATAAGGTTGTTTTAGCACTCTAAGAAATCTAAGAATATTGTGAGATTAGGTTTTTTTGTCACGATAATAAATGGCCATGACACATGTTTCTATTCTAAAGATGAAGACTGTTTGGTGATATAATTAAGTATTTGAGAAGTAAGGATAGGAGTTGAACTTGGAAGATTGGTTCTGCATATTTTATATGATGGTAGAGGTGATCGACTTTTCTGTAAGATCATGCCGGATTCAAATCTGATTCGTATATGGATCTTCACAAGCTGGGAATTGAACTGTATTCGAAGCAATCTAGGAAACTATTACAGCTAAAAATGCCCAAAATCAAGCATGTTAAGGCACTCATTCAGAAAAAGAACTCTACTTAGTAAGGGTATTGGAAACAGTTTTTGCACAATTAGTCTACTATAGTTAGAAGTTATTAAGTTATAGCAATGTCAGTTGATGGAAGACACACAAAAACACCCTATGCGATCTACTATATTATATAAGGTTAATGTAAAGTACGCCAAAATTTATAACAATTTGTGGTTCTGCATAATTGTTTTTTTCAGTGGTTCTTAGAGGTTTGACTGGTATCAAACTGCTGAAGCTTAGTTATATAGGCGCGCAAAGGCTAAACTTTTCGAAACACTTCAAAAATGTTATCCAATAAGATACTGCTATATGAGCCAAAAAAAATAACTTGAACTTCCAAAGATACAAAAAAATAATTTATATGTACAGGTATTTTATAATTATTAAATGTTTTACACCACATATTATTAGAGTTTTGGGGATGAGAAAGCTCACCTGTGTCTTTAGACGAGATCTTATATATGAGATAAAAAGGGTAGATTATATGCTTATTCATGTATACAAAAACCTAATCAGAGAAATGTTTAAATTTTTCAGAGGACATGAGCCAAATTTAGTTGAACTAGATATTATTCAGGACCCAACAGCAGCACCTCTATCATATTATTCAGGAAGCTTTAGTTCATCTTCAAAACCTGAAAATAAAGTAAGAGTTGGTGATCATAACGAAGAAAGTAAAAGAGGCAATCATGAATCATCAATTGACCAAAAAGATGTGTGCAACCCGATTTATTTTCCCATGTTCGAAAGCGGCCTAAGCGTTACACTGTTATCATTTAGGTGGTTAGGTCCTTAAGATATCGTTTAGTGTGTGCTACGTTGCATGACAACACTTTCTGATGGAAGTTGGAGTAAGAATAGTATATGTTTAAGAAAATAAAACTTCGAAAAAGAATCTAACGGACATCAGTTTTAGAGGAAGCCAGTCACAAAGTTACCATAAAATAGTTTTTGTAGGTTCATTGGTATATGTAATGTTTCAAGATTACTGTTTGTAATGGATCACTTAACTACACTTGTTGGTGTAAGATATTTCATTGATCAAGGAGAGCTAATGAAGCAATTTATGATATCTGCAGGAGATCACTAGACATCGAGAGGCCTACTTATACCAACTTGAACCGATTGATTTCTCAAATCATACCATCTTTGACTACTTCCCTTTGTTTCGATGGAGCCATTAATGTTGATAATACAGAGTTCCAAACAAATTTTGTGCCATACCCTTGCATTCATTTCATGNTTTTTAAATTTTTAATAAGTGATCCGAAACATCAATATAGTGATCAACTAAATTTTACTGCAGGAATGCGTATAAAATTATAGAGATACCCATGTATTTCCATGGTGCTATGGTTGCCACTGATTATAATTTTATAGAGATATCCGAAACATGTAATATTGTGCTGGTCGATGCGGGTCATGATATGTTCCCGGAATATATTTTGTCTAAATTTTATGTTTTTACAAAAAATAATGAGTGTGTCAAGCGTGAGTTCATTTTTTTTGAAAGAAAGTTAAGCGTGAGTTATATGATTAAATTTAACAACTATACATTTGGGCTTGCAACTGGTTGACTACCTAAGGTAATTAAAGTGGCTGCATCTTCTTATAACTTTGAGTAACTATATATATTAAGTAATCAGGTGCCACAAGTTTATCCATGAACATCAGCAAGAACCCTTCTTCATATGCACATGTTCCAGAACATAGCACCAGGTCATTGACGTTGATGACTATTATGAAGATGAGGCGGTGGCTAAGCGAGGAAAAAAACCAGTTGTGCAATCAACTATATGTCAAAGTCATAGATGATAAAGCTTCAATGACTATGGTATCAAGGGTAAAGAGCAAGAAGATCCTTAAAGTTTTGTGTTGTGACAATGATGGCAACCATTGCAATCACAAAACTAACGTCGTGGACAAAGAAGTCCTTCATCGACTTTGATTTTTCCAATTTTAATTTTATCTTTTTATCTTTTAAAGAATATATTCAAGGTTATTTATTTTACATTATTTATCGTTCAGCATTATACATTTTTAGCGTATTTAATTTTTACATCATGTTTGTAGTAAATTTTTTTGTTTAATAATAAAATTTTAAGCTAGCCGGCCAACGGCCGGGCCTTAGGCTAGTAATTTATATATGCAAAAATACGATTTACTATTATTTGTCAACTCAATCATAACTACGGATTTTATATTTTCCTAGACTAGACGAGTACCCGTGTATAGCAACGGGATTTTATAGCGACAAATAGTTTATTCATTAAAAAAAAGTTTATAGGTTATGAATGAAAAATAATAAAAGTTTGAAGATTTGGGAATTAAACATAATGTTTTGAAACCCGGTTTGACCCGGGTGGTTCAACCGGTTGAACCGTTCCGGTCGAAAAATTTGTTGATTTAAACCGGGTCAACTTGCTAGGTTGGGTCGAAAACGAGTCAAATTAAACCGGTTCAACCCGTCGGGTTTGAAGCGTCCCGGGTCAACCCGGTTTGTGATTTGTATTAATTGGTTGTATTTAATTTGGTAGATATGTTTTTAATTAGTTGTACAATGTGAATAAATCATTGTACTTTTAAGTAATGGGGTGTTTTAATAAGAGTATTAATTACATTTCATAATTTCCTTTAATAAGATTTTTCAAGATTTTACATTGCTTGACTTTTCAATTTTCTATTTTTCAAGATTGACCATTTTTCCTTTATATGTAGTATAGATAAAGGGTCAGCTCTTATAGTTTGAGTCTTTTCAAAACATATGAATGACTCAAACTATAAGAATTAATCGATGCATGGCTTTTGTTTTGTTCTGCCGGTATAATACAGTATAGTCATGATTGATGCATGTCTTTTTGATTGTTTCGTGGGTATAATTTTGCTACACGGAGTCCTGTGACACACAGGATCTGGTACAATTTTGTTTCAAAGTGTTAATTTTTGTAAAATGCATTAAGTTTTTTTAAATGCATCTGGTGATACAATTCGTTGTTTTTATAGTTATTGCTTAGTTAGTTCAAGAATATGTGAAAATTTACTTAAATTTCACTAAACTCGTTAAATATATATTGCAATTAAAACAATTTGTGTACCCGATTGCTTTTAGCTTTAGTTCCGTCCCTATATGTTACCAAGTATCTATATGTCTGGCTGACTCCAAGTTGATAAGATTATTGAAAAGTTAGTTGGTACTGTTAGTTTATCCTAATCACTTATTAATATTTCAAAAGCAAAGATGTGTCACAAGTTTCTTTATATGATTAAATGTACTTTAGTTGATTCTAAAAAGACAAGATGATCGGTGGGCAAAGTGGGCGTAATAACTTAAAATTCTTATGGAGTATTAAAGTTACAGATCTACAATAGTTATTCTTTTCATTTTGAAATGTTTAAAGTGAAAAAATGTCAAACTATCGGGTGGTCTAAGACTACTCTTTTTTTCCTCTCTCTCTCTCTCTCTCTCTCTCTCTCTCTCTCTCTCTCTCTCTCTCTCTCTCTCTCTCTCTCTCTCTCTCTCTCTCTCTCTTTCATGATTTCCGACCTTTTGACCGACTAATCTACGGAGTTTGAACCCACTGTCACACAGACTCAAACCAGATAAAGCCCTCCCTTTTCAGGAGGTTGGTGTGGCCACTTTAGTTGCTTGCACCTAGGAAGAATTAAACTTGAAACCTCACACATTTTAGAGTGATAGTTACAAGTCCTCTTGCCATTAGGCCACCCTTAAGTGGTTTGGTCTAAGACTACTTACAATGGATGGTGAGGCGGTGAGGCCTCATCCTCACCTGTTCTACTCACGAGTGATACCAGAAGTGGTGGTGAGCACATTGACCATTTATTTATTTTATTTTTTTGTTAGTGTGTGTAGGCTATTTTGTATAGTATGTTTGTATTAAATGAGGTATTTTAGATGAAGGGAGTGGTGACAATTGTGTCTGAAAAGTGAAGAGAGTGGTGACGTATTGAATGATGACATGTCGCTAATATAACGGATAAGAGAAAGGGTTACCATTGTGTCTAACGTAACAAACGTATGAATTATCATACCAGTAAACAAACGTATGAATTCAATTATTTGCATAAACTTAGTTTAAAAAAAAGGTTTTTGCATAAAGCTTTTTTCTTTGGTAAAAGAGATTTGATACTTGGGTAAATTGTATAAATCAATAAACAAAGAGTACTAACACTCTGTTCCCGAGTATAAAACGGAAAAAAGAGAAGATGTAAGCAAAAAAAAGGCTTTAAAATCAACTTCACTAAATTTCATCCCAATTTGAGAAGAATATTAAGAGAGTAATTTTAGTATAATTTACTATCCTTTACTTTCTTCTCCTCTCCTAAAAAATCTCAGAAACACAATTTTTTTTATTTCCATCCCAAACCTTTCCTTTTCACTCCAAAATAAACTCGGGAACATAGTGTAACAACTTAACTAAGTATGTATGGTACCACCAGACTAGGGATGACAACGGGGACGGGGTGGCCATCCCTATCCCGATATCCGATTACTAAAGTTCTCCTCAAACTCACTTCAGTCACCGTAAGGGATTTAATCGGGGCGCCTCGTTGGGGTGCGATGCTCCACCAACTTGCCCCGTACTAATCAATGATCTTATCTGAGTATCTTTTTTGGATGCAATTCTCGACCAAAGCTGCCCTAATTCACATTTTAGATCGTTAGCAATAACTTGAATAATTAAGAACCTATTAGTAATCAGTTAAAAACAAGCCTTATTAAGTTTTCAACGATAATATTATATATAAATAATGATAAATTACACGACCAAAAATTACAACTTAAAAATATGAAATTAAACAAGTTTCTATAATCACCATTTTGTAATCTTACAAAAATAAATACTAACAATATTATATATTGATGCGCGTGGATTGCAACACGCACTACGTTTTACCTCTCGAGGGATCTCGAGAAGCTTGCAATCCCCACAGGCAGTGTACCTGACCGATGTAGTATAGTGAAGTGGCAAGTACCGGGGGATTGATCGTTCTCTCACAGGGAATAGTGTTCGTTAGGCTAAAAACT
>LBNU01013296.1:21984-40049 GCA_014162995.1 Artemisia annua
AAGACTTGAAACTAAAATTGTATTTTACCAAAAACTAAAGTTTATACTTTGTCGTTAACAAAACTTAGCAAAGATCGTAAAATATAAATAACGTTTTTAAGCGATATTTGTATTAACATTTTAGATGAAGGGAGTGGTGACAATTGTGTCTGAAAAGTGAAGAGAGTGGTGACGTATTGAATGATGACATGTCGCTAATATAACGGATAAGAGAAAGGGTTACCATTGTGTCTAACGTAACAAATGTATGAGTTCAATTATTTGCATAAACTTAGTTAAAAAAAAAAGGTTTTTGCATAAAGCTTTTTTCTTTGGTCAAAGAGATTCGATACTTGGGTAAATTGTATAAATCAATAAATAAAGAGTACTAACACTCTGTTCCCGAGTATAAAACGGAAAAAAAGAGAAGATGTAAGCAAAAAAAAGGCTTTAAAGAAAAGAGGAGGATGTAAACAAAAAAAGGCTTTAAAATCAACTTCACTCAATTTCATCCCAATTTGAGAAGAATATTAGGAGAGTAATTTTAGTGTAATTTACTATCCTTTACTTTCTTCTCCTCTCCTAAAAAATCTCAGAAACACAATTTTTTTTTTCCATCCCAAACCTTTCCTTTTCACTCCAAAATAAACTCAGGAACATAGTGTAACAACTTAACTAAGTATGTATGGTACCACCAGACTAGGGATGAAAACGGGGACGGGGTGGCCATCCCTATCCCGATATCCGATTACTAAAGTTCTCCTCAAACTCACTTCAGTCACCGTAAGGGATTTAATCGGGGCGCCTCGTTGGGGTGCGATGCTCCACCAACTTGCCCCGTACTAATCAATGATCTTATCTGAGTATCTTTTTTGGATGCAATTCTCGACCAAAGCTGCCCTAATTCACATTTTAGATCGTTAGCAATAACTTGAATAATTAAGAACCTATTAGTAATCAGTTAAAAACAAGCCTTATTAAGTTTTCAACGATAATATTATATATAAATAATGATAAATTACACGACCAAAAATTACAACTTAAAAATATGAAATTAAACAAGTTTCTATAATCACCATTTTGTAATCTTACAAAAATAAAAACTAACAATATTAGATATATATATATATATATATATATATATATATATATATATATATATATATATATATATATATATACACACACACACGTAAGATATTTGTATATGTGCTTATATTGTTCGGGCGGGGATGTTATGCAACCGCTCCCACCCAAAATCCAATTAAAATCCCGGTTTAAGCCCCAAACTCGCCGTCTAACCCGATAAGTATGCCCCACCCCTCTACAATTATTTCGGATTTCGGATTTCCCCATCGGATTTTGATTTTTTTGCCATCCCTATACCAGACGTAAGCAACACCAAAAACCTCAGAACATGCCTTCATAGTACAAAACTAGACCAATTATGGTGGTGCTATTGGTACACCTTACACATTTAATATAAATAATGCCTTCTTAGCACCTACTTTATAGGTAGGAATAGACTGTTTTTATGTTTTTTTTGAGTTTGTTCTATATCTTTTGACTTTTACTATTTTAGCCTTGTCAAGCTTTAAATTTTAGGTTTCGTATTTTTTTCAGCTGTTTTACGCACTTTAATGACAGAGCAAGACTTTTTTTTTATATATTTTATGTCCTTTTTTTTTTCTATTTCGCAGTTCAAAAAGATATTACTTGCAATTTAAAGGTAGCAATAACTAACCCTTTTGAACAAACTTGCATTAGATCTAGTAAATGATTGAATCAAATAGATGATCATCATAAGCTTTTTCTTTTCATCCTCTTCTAGTTCTATTAATCAAAAAATCTTCAAAGACCAAGATCCAAACGAATCAATATTATGCACCGATATATCATACTTTCTCGACCTGGTTATCATAAGGAAGACTGCAAAATCTTTTCAAAGTTAATAAAAAGGGAATGTGCGCTACTGATATTCATATAATTGAGAGGACTATTGTGTAAAGAACAATGTCTTGCATAACTGATATTCATAAAATCCTTATGGCACACATCGGTGAACAGTAAACAAAACATGCAAGTTTGTAATAAGAAAGAGATATGAAATGATATGAAAGTATTGAGGAAATGAGAATATGAAAATATTCTTATACAAAGATAAAACGATAATTAATCAAGATGTATATATGTATTTAGGATAAATATATAAATATATTAAAGACAAAACCAAAAACCTTAAGTGTTGCGTGATATTTGGTCGACACCCCTAAAGGAAGGAGAAGATTAGTTTGACTTCTCGTTTTATACTATAGGGGGCACTATTGATGACATGTTTACTTCAAAGTTCAAACTAGTCGATTAGTTGGTTGTAAGTAAACTATACGTTAGTTAAAGGTTGGTTAAATCGCAAGTAATTCATATGTTAGTTAAAGGTTAGTTAAATTGCGTTGATACTCGTACTTGATTAATTAGGAACTTTCATGTAAAGTATGGTTTTTTTGATATATAATTGATGGTAGATGATTTGCACAATCTCACAATAATTAATACTTAAATTATGAATGTTTTAACATTTATACCCTTACATCATTTTTACTTATTTTTCATCATGTAAGAGTACAAACACTTATAATTTGAGTGTAACAATCAATTATAAGAGTGTGCAAATCACTTCCCATAATTGATACGCCCCTCCGCTCCCCCTCCCCTCTGGGCATACTAGAAAAGTACAAACAATTTTTTTTGTCCACCCTTGTTTACAGTATAACACAACTGTTTATCAGTTTTTGTTCCTTACTTTTTGCTGATTTAATACTTTTAACTTGTTAAATTTTATATTATTCATTCCGCATTTTTCGTTTCACAGTTTTATAATATAAACAAAATATAAAAATGAAAAGAATTAGAAAAAAAACGATGAGAAAACAAGACCGGGGGGGGGGGTGTACGAAAGGGGTTTTTTTTTTGAGGTCCTTATAACCTAACCCAAAACAAAACATCATTTACTTGTCTTGTTATTATTTTAGGGTAATGATATGTACGAATATCATTTTACTTTGCACATATAAAATTAATGAGTAAGGACAAAAATACCTCATGTAATTTTATGTGAACAAAGTAAAATTAAATGTGTACATATCAATGCCCTTTATTTTATCTTTAAAATCAATAGGTATTGTCGGTGTTATTGTAAAAATGGTTCAGAACTCACAACAAACACATGAATTACACCCAGCCAACCACCCCTTGGTGTATTTTATTAATCAATAGCTATAGCAGATAAGTCCTAAACGGTTTTTACCAAACAATACAAAAGACAATGGTTAATCCCTTTCAGAAAGGCACCAACCTAAACCTCACTTTACAATAACTCTCAACACTCAGAATCACCCAAATAAAGAGATTGGGTGATCAATACAAGACCAATACTAACACAAGATATCAAGAATGATATCAAAGACAAAGAGAACAAATGAGAGAAAAATACAATTGTGTGAATGAGAGAATGAACTACTAACTAAACCCTAGATCCGGATGAGAGATTATATAGCCATAAGATACACTTTGGTCCTTCAAGAAGTAAGCACCAGCTAAACAAAGCTCAAAGTTGCAACACCTTTAAATTGTCCAGCTTAAGTCCCTGAACTTGAGTTTGACCTTCAGTTTGACCATATTAGCCAACACCCTCTTTCAAACTGAACCAGGGCAACACTATCAAAACTTGCACATTACTTAGCAAACATATCACACAAGCTCAGTTGTCCACACAACTTTTTATGCNTTCCTAAAGACGGGCCGTGCTTTGATTGATGTGTATGATGAAGAGATTACCTTGAGAGATGGTCATGAAGCCGTTACGTTTAATTTGGACCAAACTGCAAGATATTCCTCCACCAATGAACCCATGACCATCAGCAAGATCGATGTTATTGATGAAGTTTCTGATGAGTATTCCCAAGAGATACTCGGATTTTCAAGTGGCAATCCCACTTCTTCTCTTTCTTCACCCCAAGATAATTCTTCTACTTCTCAACCCATAATTGCCGACTCTTCCCCTTCTTTCACTCCATTTGAAGGAGGTGATTTCTTTTTGGAAGAAGTCGATGCTTTTCTTTCTACCGATACATCTTCATTATCGGATAGTGATGATTCTTACTATGATCCGGAGGGAGACATTCTTATGCTTGAAAAACTCTTGAATGAAGATCCTTTTTCACCTCTCCTTCCGAAGAAACTATTTATTGAAGAAGTCAAAAAGGTCGAACCATCGAATGAAAAGCCTCCAGAACTCGAGCTTAAAGAATTGCCTCCTCATCTTGAGTATGCCTTCTTGGAAGGAACCGACAAATTTCCAGTCATTATTTTCAAACACCTTCAAGATGAGGAGAAGAACCGTCTCGTTGATATGCTTAAGAAACACAAAGATGCCATCGCTTGGCGTATTTCCGACATCAAAGGAATGTGCACTACTGATATTCATATAATTGAGAGGACTATTGTGTAAAGAACAATGTCTTGCATAACTGATATTCATAAAATCCTTATGGCTCACATCTGTGAACAGTAAACAAAACATGCAAGTTTGTAATAAGAAAGAGATATGAAATGATATGAAAGTATTGAGGAAATGAGAATATGAAAATATTCTTATACAAAGATAAAACGATAATTATTCAAGATGTATATATGCATTTAGGATAAATATATAAATATATTAAAGACAAAACCAAAAACCTTAAAGTGCCGTTTGGTTGGGGTATATTGGGGGGAATTCATGACATTTGCATTTTAATTTTCTCCAAATATTGTGTTTGGTAACACAAATGCGGGAATTTAAAATTCTATGAATTGGCAAAATGGGGAAAATTAAAATGGCTTCACAAAGTAAAGAATTTTCATTTACTTTAATTTTTTTTTATAATTTTTTTTCTTATTGTTTTTTATACTTTTAAATAGAATATTTATGATTTTTTTTTATAAAATTTTTTTTATAAATTTTTATAAACTTTTTTTTATAATTTTTTTATACTTTTTTTATAAAATTTTTATAAACTTTTTTTTTTATAAATTTTATTTATAAACTTTTTTTAATAAACTTTTTATAAAAATTTTTTATAAATTTTTTATAAAAAAAATTTATAAACTTTTTTTATAAACTTTTTTTATAACTTTTGTTATAAACTTTTAAATAAAATATTTATGAAATTTATATTAAAAAAATAAAAATTATATTTATAAATTTCTGTCAACCAAACATGCGAAGATATTTTAAGTTACAGAATTTTAAATTCTTAAGAATTTAAATTTTCTAGAATTTAAAATTCCTGAATTTCAAATTCCCAAACCAAACGCCCCATAAGTGTTGCGTGGTATTTGGTCGACACCCCTAAAGGAAGGAGAAGATTAGTTTGACTTTTTGTCAAACTAATATACTTAAAAAATAATTTTAAGGACTTCTCGTTTTATACTATAGGGGGCACTATTGATGACATGTTTACTTCAAAGTTCAAACTAGTCGATTAGTTGGTTGTAAGTAAACTATACGTTAGTTAAAGGTTGGGTAAATTGCAAGTAATTCATATGTTAGTTAAAGGTTAGTTAAATTGCGTTGATACTCGTACTTGATTAATTAGGAACTTTCATGGAAAGTATGGTTTTTTTTGATATATAATTGATGGTAGATGGTTTGCACACTCTCACAATAATTGATACTTAAATTATGAATGTTTTAACATTTATACCCTTACATCATTTTTACTTTTTTTCACCATGTAAGAGTATAAACACTTATAATTTGAGTGTGACAATCAATTATAAGAGTGTGCAAATCACCTCCCATAATTGATACGCCCCTCCGCTCCCCCCTCCCCTCGGGGCATACTAGAAAACTACAAACAATTTTTTTTTGTCCACCCTTGTTTACAGTATAACACAACTGTTTATCAGTTTTTGTTCCTTACTTTTTGCTGGTTAATACTTTTAACTTGTTAAATTTTATATTATTCATTCCGCATTTTTCGTTTCACAGTTTTATAATATAAACAAAATATAAAAATGAAAAGAATTAGAAAAAAAACGATGAAGAAACAAGACGGGGGAAGGGGGTACAAATGGTTTATTTATTTTTTTTTTTTTTAGGTCCTTATAACCTTACCCAAAACAAAACATCATTTACTTGTCTTGTTATTATTTTAGGGTAATGATATGTACGAATATCATTTTACTTTGCACATATAAAACTAATGAGTAAGGACAAAAATACCTCATGTAATTTTATGTGTACAAAGTAAAATTAAATGTGTACATATCAATGCCCTTTATTTTATCTTTAAAATCAATAGGTATTGTCGGTGTTATTGTAAAAATGGTTCAGAACTCACAACAAACACTTGAATTACGCCCAACCAACCACCCCTTGGTGTATTTTATTAATCAATAGCTATAGCAGGTAAGTCCCAAACGGTTTTTACCAAACAATACAAAAGACAATGGTTAATCCCTTTCAGAAAGGCACCAACCTAAACCTCACTTTACAATAACTCTCAACACTCAGAATCACCCAAATAAAGAGATTGGGTGATCAATACAAGACCAATACTAACACAAGATATCAAGAATGATATCAAAGACAAAGAGAACAAATGAGAGAAAAATACAATTGTGTGAATGAGAGAATGAACTACTAACTAAACCCTAGATCCGGATGAGAGATTATATAGCCATAAGATACACTTTGGTCCTTCAAGAAGTAAGCACCAGCTAAACAAAGCTCAAAGTTGCAACACCTTTAAATTGTCCAGCTTAAGTCCCTGAACTTGAGTTTGACCTTCAGTTTGACCATATTAGCCAACACCCTCTTTCAAACTGAACCAGGGCAACACTATCAAAACTTGCACATTACTTAGCAAACATATCACACAAGCTCAGTTGTCCACACAACTTTTTATGCTGAGCAGTTACTAGAGCTTTTGTTAGAATATCAGCTGACGATATTTTCTCAGTTTTAATAATACCTGCAGAAACTTTTTCTCTCACCACATGAACATCAATCTCAAAGTGTTTAGTCCTTTCATGAAACACAAGATTAGCAGCAATTTGAATTGCTGATATGCCATCACTAAAGAGACTAATAGGATACAAGCTTTTAACTTGCAGACTATGCAACACATTAGAAATCCAAACAACTTCACAAGTAGCACTGGCCATACATCTATACTCAGCCTCAGCTGATGATCTAGACATGGTAGCTTGTTTCTTGCTCTTCCATGAAACTAAACTTTTACCAAAGAAAACACAAAATCCGGAAACAGATCTTCTAGTTTTAAGACATTTAGCCCAATCTGAATCAGTGAAACATTTCAACTTAAAACCATTTCCTTTATAGATTTGTATACCAGTTCCAGGAGAAATTTTGAGATATCTTAAAACCCTTAAAGCAATTTTCAAATGAGATTGTAAAGGTGAGTGCATATACTGACTAAGACAATGCACATCATATGAAATATCTGCCCTTGTATGAGTCAGATATATAAGTTTTCCCAAAAGCTTTTGGTACTCACCAATATCTTTTAGAAACTTATCAGATTCAGATTCATCAATAGCCAATACACAATTTCCAGGCAAAGGAGTAGTAACTGGTTTTGCTACAAGTAAATCAAATTCTTGCAACAATTCCAGACAATACTTTCTTTGAGTCATACAAACACCACTATCATTTTCCAAAATCTCAATACCCAAAAAATATTTGAGCATACCAAGATCCTTCATCATGAACTTACTACTCAGATAAGACTTAAACTCATCAATAACCTTCTGATTATTACCAGTAACAACAATATCATCCACATATACCAATAAGGCAACAAAAACATCATCAGTTTGTTTGATGTATAATGCGTAGTCATGTTTGCTCTGTTCAAAGCCATGCTCAACCAAGGCAGCAGTGAGTCTAGCATTCCACTGCCTTGGGGCTTGCTTTAGGCCATACAATGACTTATTCAATTTGCATACCTTAGTTGGACTATCACTTTCAAAACCAAGAGGCAAAGACATATAAACTTCCTCTTCCAAATCACCATATAGAAAAGCATTATTCACATCAAGTTGATATAAAGGCTAACAATTAGACACAACAATGCATATAAGACATCTAACAGTAACCATTTTAACAACATGACTGAATGTTTCATCAAAGTCTATACCCTCTCTTTGACTATACCCCTTAGCAACCAACCTAGCCTTGTACTTATCAATTTCACCATTAGCTTTATATTTGATTTTATAAATCCATTTACTACCAATAGGTGATCTACCAAATGGTAATTCAACTATTGTCCATGTATTGTTTCTATTTAAAGCTTCAACTTCATTATCCATGGCTTGAACCCAATTTATATTCTTAACAGCTTCTTGATAAGTAACAGGTTCAGTGGACTTATTCAAAGTAGTAGAAAAACAATAATTCACAGAATTCAATCTAGAATAATTCACATATTTCTCAACACCATACTTAACTCTACTTTCAACAACATAGTCATTAAATCAAACAGGAAGTTTAGAAGGTCTACTAGACTTTCTAACACTAGATTGCCCATTATCTGTAACTTCAGGTTGATCTGAATCATAAGAAAAAGGAATGGGACTTTTAGGGACATTTCCCTCAGAGAAGTCACCATGAAGGGTTGCAGAATCATCCTCAGAATACACAGTATTTGTTCTAGTATCTGTTCTAGAGGATGAATTACTACCATCCACAGCTGGTAAAACTCCAATTTCTTCATTGGGAGTTTGAGATGTTTTGTAGTCAAAAAATGTCAAATGATCCGTATCATTTGTGATCAATTCATCAACTGAATCATTGACTGTTTTAGATTTCATTTTGAAGGGAAAAATAGTTTCATAAAACCTCACATCTCTAGAAAAGATAAAACTTCTGTTATCAAGATTAAAAAGTTTATAAGCTTTTTTAACAAAAGAATACCCTAAAAGAACACATTTATTAGACCTGGATGTGAATTTATCATGATTATTCAGAACAGTTTGAAAACAGAGACATCCAAAACACCTGAAGTGAGACAAATCAGGTTTTTTCTTATGAACCATTTCATAAGGACTTTTTCCATTTAAGAGAGATGAGGGCAACCTGTTAATGAGATAAACAACAGTAAGAACACAATCAGACCAGAAGCACAATGGAATTCCCCCTGAAACATAAGACTCCTTGCTACATTTAGCAAGTGTCTATGTTTCCTTTCAGTAATACCATTTTGCTGAGGAGTATAGGTACAAGAAGTTTGTTGAATTATCCCGAAGTCATTTAAAAAATCAAACATTTTCTTGCAAATAAATTCAGACCCATTATCAGATCTAATGGTTTTGATAGACACATTAAACTGATTGTGAATTAATTTTGTGAATGAAACAAACACATCAAAAACCTCATCTTTAGATTTAAGAAAGTAAACCCAAACAACCCTTGAGAAATCATCAACAATGGTTAAGAAATACTTAAACCCTTCTCTAGTAGAAACCTTATAAGGGCCCCACAAGTCTAAGTGAACAAGTTCACCAATAGTCTCAGACTTGTGGTCACTCAAAGGAAAAGGTTCCCTTATTTGTTTAGCCCTATGACAGGTTTCACAAGCAGTGACATGAAAAGACTTAGTCAATTTTAAATCATTTTTAAGAACAGATAGAACTTGATCAGCAGGGTGACGAAGTCTGCTATGCCACAGGTCTTTAGAAACATTAAAACACATAACCATATTAGACATACTCATAGAATTGCCACTATGCATATCAAACAAATACAATCCACCAGTCTCACTACCAGTCCCCAGAACAGTCTGCCTTTTCAAGTCCTGAATATAACATTTTTCCTCGTCAAAACCAACAAACATTTTACTATCTTTAGTGAGTTTATTCACATATAAAAGGCTCACACAATAACCAGGAACAACTAACACATCATATAACACAACATTGCAAGTCAACCTAGGATTGCCAACATGACTAATATTGACAAGAGTCCCATTAGGATGACCCACAGTAATATTCAAACCAGAAATATCAACAACATTAAACATTCCTTTAGTAGAGACAGTAAGGTGTTGATTGGTACCAAAATCAATAATCCATCCCAAAGTCATAGTTTTAACAGCCAGACCAGAATTAGCAACAAAATACTTAGAGAAATGCATATTAAGCCAAACATTTCCATTAAAGAAAGAAGTACTACCTGCCATATTAGCATGTATATTTCCAGAAGGAGTTTCATTGATCAATGACAGCAGTTTCTTCATCTGTTCAGAGGTAAAACCAGAAGAGAGATTGACAGATGACTGCTTATCATTATTCTTAGTGTCAACATTATTAGAATTATAGTTCCGTTTAACACCATTATTAGGAAACTTTTTGAAATTAGAAGGAAAACCAACAAGTTCAAAACATCTATCAATAGTATGACCAATTTTACCACAATGTTTGCAACTTAGATTAGGATTAGGTCCTCTGTTCACAGTATTACTAGTATTTCCTTTGATGTTATTAGTGTTATTATTAGCCCTTCTATTAGAATTGTTAAAAGATTTAGCAGCAAAAGAAGAAGCATTCAATTTAGAATCAGTAATACCAGAGGATTCAGGAATCCCTCTGTGAGATTCCTCTCTGGAAATAGCAGTGTATGCATCTTTCACATCAGGGAGAGGATCCCTGGTGAGAAGAGCACTTCTGGTGGGCTGATAACAGTCATCAAGGCCCATCAGAAACTGCATCAACTTCATGAGTTGTTGGTGAACCAACAATTCTTTACTAGCAGCACAATCACATTTAACTTCACATGTACATTTAGGCAGTTTAGTTAAAGCATCAAATTCTCTCCATAGAGAGTTTAATCTGTGATAATAATCAGCAACAGAACTACCACCTTGTTTAATACAATTAATTTTTTGTAAAAGATTAAACACAACAGAACCATCAACCTTATCATAAGTCTCCTCTAATTCTTTCCAAACAGAAGCAACATTATCAGAATACACAAGACCAAGATACACATCTTGAGACACAAAATTCATAATCCAAGTGAGGACAATGGCATTACACCTGTCCCACTGAGCAGTCAAGACATCACTAGTCACATAAGTATCTTTAAGACAAGTTCCATCTATAAAACCAACTTTATTCCTAGCTTGTAGGGCAAGTTTCATAGCACTAGACAAGATTCTATAATTCTCAGTAACCAAAAGTTTGAAAGGAATTAAAGCAGTATTACTATTATCATTAGTCTGAACATGCAATGGATTACCAGCATCAAGATTATTAATCAAAACAGGAGGATTACTACTCTCACCAACAACCATTGTAACAAACAACCAAGAAACAGATAAACTCAAATAAGCAACAAAGAACAAATAAAGAACAAGAAGAATCACAAAAACAGTAATCAACAATCAAACAGATAAACAAACCAGAAAACAAACAAATAACAATCAAATAGATAAACAAAATAGAAATCAAACTAATAACAATCAAATCACCAACAATCCTCAACCAACTTCCAAAATATCCCAAAATCCTAATCTCCAGCGACCTAGACTCACAATGAAATCTAATATAATACACACACCCAAGAAAAACGAGTAACCAGCCAAGAAGACTTGGCCAGAGCAGGTTTCCGTACCACTCAAATGGTGGCAGGTCAAGGAGTTAACCAACCCGTTTACACCTTTTTGACCAAGTTACTATTATCTTAAGAGAAGAAAGAGACTTACAGTGGGGTAAATCCAAGAAATACGGCGAAATACACCACAATCACACTAGATTCACTTAGTCTAGTGTAATTGTGATCAAGAACGGTCCCAGATATCACAAACAACAAAACCCCCAAATTCTCAAATTAGGGTTTTACAAACCCTAATCAAGAACACAAAAAAAACTACCAGAACAACCACAAATAGATCCAAGAACACAACGGCCGTTAAGAAAACGACCTCAATCACTATCAGAACCAATCAATCCAAGAAACCCCCAAATATGATCCAAACTCTAGAAACCCTAGAACGCATGAACCACTAATTTCTCAGAACCTGGCTCTGATACCATGTAAAAATGGTTCAGAACTCACAACAAACACTTGAATTACACCCAGCCAACCACCCCTTGGTGTATTTTATTAATCAATAGCTATAGCAGATAAGTCCCAAACGGTTCTTACCAAACAATAAAAAGACAATGGTTAATCCCTTTCAGAAAGGCACCAACCTAAACCTCACTTTACAATAACTCTCAACACTCAGAATCACCCAAATAAAGAGATTGGGTGATCAATACAAGATCAATACTAACACAAGATATCAAGAATGATATCAAAGACAAAGAAAACAAATGAGAGAAAAATACAACTGTGTGAATGAGAGAATGAACTACTAACTAAACCCTAGATCCGGATGAGAGATTATATAGCCATAAGATACACTTTGTTCCCTCAAGAAGTAAGCACCAGCTAAACAAAGCTCAAAGTTGCAACACCTTTAAATTGTCCAGCTTAAGTCCCTGAACTTGAGTTTGACCATCAGTTTGAGCATATTAGCCAACAGTTATCCGACGATGTTATAGCAAAAATCATTGTCACATCAGTTTTTTCTCTTGTAACTCAAACATATAACTTAAACAAAAAACACTCTTCTTCCATCATTCAAGTTATAAGACACACTCGGACACAATTTTTAAAATAAAATAAAAAATAAAACACAAAAACAAGAAAATAAAAAATAAAAAAACCCGGAAGCTTGGCGTCGAGCACCATAACACAAGAGTCGGTATGACCTGATGCCATAAAGCTATAAAACGCCCTATAGCTCCGAATACCGATTGCTCTAATGACTTTCTCACTCATTTATCTCATTTCACTTTATCTTTTTATTCGTCAAAAACACGCCCTTATTATTTGTAGGCCATGCGCATTTTCTTGCACAAGCTAGAATTTATAAAAGAATATGGACTAAGCTTTTGAGGAAAAAGAGAATAGATCGTGACCATCAATGGGAGAGGAATATGACGTGTAGACATCAAAAAGCAAATATACTTTCTTGATTTCTTCCTAAACGACTCATGGAATTTACATGTGAATTAAAACAACTATGAGTTGACTATATTTTCTGTGATTATTCTTACCTAAAAAATTAGGTATATGATTAAAACTTTTGAATAGCGAACCTAAATTACCACTGTAAGTTTTAAAATAACACAATCGTTAATCCTGTATGATGATTTTAAGGACATATACAAAAGCATATAACATATACTGTAGTTTATTTTTGTATTACTTGTCTATACGTTTATTTGTTTCTCTTCATATGTTTACTTGTCTATATTTTAAAGAAATAATTGACAGCTATAATCTTTTGCGGTATTTTGGCTTACGCCAACATGTATGGACGGAACCAAGACAATAATTGATGGGATGCATTGAAACAAAAAAGACTAAAACACAATTTTTAAAATTAGGTGCATTAAAAAAAAATTAAAGTTCTTAACAAAAATTAACATTGATGCAAAAATTTGTCGATGTCATGTGAATCCTCCAGACCCACCCTCGCTCCGTCCTAGCAAACATGCATATGATGCGTGGATTCTCTAATTTGTGTCGATTTCTTTTGCTCTATATCTTATATATGTAGAAGCAAATAATTGCTCCCTGTACTAAGTACCCTCAGGTTCCTTCGAACGTGGCGAGTGACGTTCTCCATTCACCTGACACAAATGAGAGCAACACGTTAGCGTCGCCTTGGGTTTGATCCCTATACCAAGCTCCAACGTGAATGTAATTATAGGTGTTAGCCCGGAGACTGAATAATAACTGTCAAAGTAAATGTGCAATTAATGAGTTACCTAGAAATGAATGTCGTTGGTGTATTTATACTACCTCAACTATTGTACCTAACAACACAAAAGGATGGTGAGCCGAGCTACGCCTAGCCAAGGAAGCACGTAGCCTGGCCCCATCGGAGACAATATCCCGTAATATCCAGGTGAGGCGACTCACCTTGGCAAAAACCGTTAGATAAAAGAAGGCATTGGGTAAAAGAGAGCTTGTCTCAGACACGTGGCAATGGCTATGTCATTTAGCCGTTTGCAGTTGTTCGACACTTCGACCTAACTGTCATTTGAATATGTGTCCACCGAACATGTGTAATCCATCTACTTTTCGAACGCGTGTTGTTCGGATACGTACGCTATCAGTATCTTAAACAGTTTTTATAATTATTTAATTTGAATAATAATTGCTATGATGGGTTTAAGGGTGCGTTTGGTTTATAGGAATGAGAATGAAGAAATGGATTTCATTCCCAATAAATTGTTTTTTTCGTGGGTTTTATCTTAAGAAATGGGTATGTAACCCATAAAAATAGACAAATCTCATACCCATCAAACATGATGGGTTTACAAACTAATAGTGATTTTCATATCCATATCAATTCCCGTTAACAAACCAAGCGCCCCTAAGCATTTACTTTAAACGTGGCATACAGTTCTCTTCCTTTTAGGTTGTCCACGAGACAAGGTAGCCCCAATAACAATTATTTAAGAACTAACTTACCTTTTTAGCAAAATATATTGTGTCTAAATTATGATATAAGATCATTTGAGGACCAAATATTTTTTACATACCAAAGGACTAATCTCCACCATTCATCTTCCCTGCATCTTTATTTGATCTAATGGATGAGATTAATCCCAACAATTTAAAAAACCCACTTTCATTCTCTTTTTTCAAATATGAATATCTTTCAAACCGTTAATCGTTAAGCGAAAAAAAATATACCGTTACGACGAGCATTTAATTATCTTTCTATAGATATGCATTGTGATATACTTTCGACAAAAATTTTTTTTTCGTTTTTTTCACGTTTTTTTCCATGGCCGAAAAAATCACATATGATATATCATATATGATATTGCATATCATATATATGATATTGCATATCATATATGATATGATATTGCATATCATATATGATATTTAATATCATATATGATATATCATATATGATATTTTTCGGCCACGAAAAAAAACGTGAAAAAAATGAAAAAAAATTTTTTTGTCGAAAGTATATCACAATGCATATCTATAGAAAGATAATTAAATGCTCATCGCGATGGTATGATTATTTTCGCTTAACGATTAACGGTTTAAGAGATAATTAAATTATAAAAATGGGTGAAATATTAAATTCTTTTAATCTCAACCATTGATTTCTTTTTAGATGGATTGTGGGGATGAGTCCCTTTGTATGTAAGGAATGTTTGGTTTTTTAAATAACTCAGCTCCTAAATTATAGGTCTGATTACGAAATGTTTTTGATATAAGATCATTTGAGGACCAAACTTTTTTTACATACCAAGGGACTAATCTCCACCATACATCTTCCCTCCATCTTTATTTGATCTAATGGATGAGATTAATCACAACAATTTAAAAAACCAACTTTCATCCTTTTTTTTCAAATATTAATATCTTTCAAACCGTTAATCGTTAAGCGAAAAAAAATATACCGTTACGACGAGCATTTAATAATCTTTCTATAGATAGGCACTTTGATATATTTTCGACAAAATTTTTTTTTTCGTTTTTTTTCACGTTTTTTTTCGTGGCCGAGAAAATCATATATGATATATCATATATGATATTAATATCATATATGATATTACATATCATATATGATATATCATATATGATATTACATATCATATATGATATATCATATATGATATGATATATCATATATGATATGTAATATCATATATGATATATCATATATGATATGTAATATCATATATGATACATCATATATGATTTTCTCGGCCACAAAAAAAAACGTGAAAAAAACGAAAAAAATTTTTTTTGTCGAAAGTATATCAAAGTGCCCGTCTATAGAAAGATAATTAAATGCTCGTCGCGATGGTGTATTTATTTTTGCTTAACGATTAACGGTTTAAGATATATTTAAATTATAAAAAAAAGGTGAAATATTAAATGTTTTTAATCTCAACCATTGATTTCTTTTTAGATGGATGGTGAGGATGAGTCCCTTAGTATGTGAGGAATGTTTGGTTTTTTAAATAACTCAACTCAATGTTTTTAAAAAAATTGTAATATGTCAAACTAGTTATATATATATCCGTGACTTGCAAATTAAAATTAACCCGATCTTGGAACCAAATCCTTCTTAAAAAAATATGAACTCGTTATTATTTTTACATCTAAAATATCGGGTAATATGATTAACTCAAATATTACATAAGTTAAATGTTTATAAGTATGTAGAAAATATAAGGCAATTTCATATTAAAATATCTCTTGCATACAGATACTTCAAGAAAAACATGCAGCGACTTGCAAGCCAATATTAGGCAGGGTGTAACAAGCGTCGAAGGACGCTTGCTTCGGCTCCTTCGATGCGTCGCTCTTAAAACAAACACCCCCAACGACGTGTTGGTGATCTTTCATACACACTTTGAAAACATATTAAATCTCATTAATACAAATACATGTTTCTCATTTCTCACGATAAATGGATTCCGGACAATTTATGTTTACATTCTCGGATGCAGAAGTTAATAGTATGAATCTAGAGGGTTTTAAAAAAGGTGATGACATAGTATTTGAATTATCAAGCTACAAGTTTAAGAATAAAAAACAAAGCTTGTTACCACGAATCACGATAAATAAAGATTGTTACAGTGCTCATAATCGTCTAGTGGCCGCTTACGTCTCGGAGAACCCAATAAGACGATCACTATTCTTACGCATACATCAATCGCTTCTCTTCAATGATCTCGAAGACAAGAAAGTATCAGAGGTTCCGTTTGTGACTAACGACGTGAATTATAAATGAGGATATTATCTTACTGAAGGGGTTTATCTAGAATGGTATGTTCTTGTTAAGCTGAATTCACAGTCGGTTACGTACGATACGAAGCGAATAAGGTATAAGGAAGTGCATGAAGTAGCAAGGAAAGACGTGAAACAAGCGTTTGCCGTGTTGAAGAAACAATAGGTTATAATAAAAAAAAAAAATCACACTACCAATGGACATTAAGAAAATAAGTCGTATTATGTTCATATGTATCATATTATATAATATGCTTCGAAAAGACAAAAATAAGTTAATATCTGCTAACTTTTATCCAGATGAGCAACATCGTGTGATGATCTAGTACGAACACATTAAGGAACGTTACAAGTTATTAGCGAGATTTAGTTAGCAAGGAAACTCATCTAAACCTTAGAGCTGATTTGGTTGAACACATTCAGCATCAAACAAATGTACAATAATTTGTAATTTCATTTTCTTTTAAATTTAATGTAATGTTTTATGTTATTTTAATTATTAATGTTCTAATTTAATGAAAATTTAATTTTAGTATTTAAAATAATAAAAAAAATAAAAGTAGAAATTGTTGTAATTTTGGTTGTTTTATTACATTATGTTGGTGATAATGTTGGTTTTATGTTAATTGAGGAGAAAGAAGCTAATGTGTCGTTTAGTTTCGGTGTTACTACTCCGTATAATTTACTACTCACCTGGTCTTAGACCTTTGTTAACACATTCACGTAAGGATTTTAAGTTACGAGAGTCGAACTTGACGTAAAAACTATATTGAAAAATATCGTTCGATGATGTATCTAGGGGGTTTTTTTTTTTCTTTTCTAAACCATGATTCAAGCTATCACAATAATGAACAAAAATAAATTAAATTTGGGAAATTATAGTTTGACAAGTAAATTCATTTTATTATTGTACTTGATTGTTAAAGTTATTTGTTTTTGAACTTTATTCAACATATTTATATAATTAAAAGAAGCTGTTTGCAAAAATTATTACGTAAAAAATTAGCTATCATACCGAGTAACTAGTAAATAAAATGAGTTAATTATAAGTAGCTCAGCACCAATAGTCACTTTACTAGTTCGTTCTACATGTAAAGACTTTTGTGACGCTGTTTACGGACCATCAATATCTTGAAAATTGGAAATAAAGTTTAGAAACTAAAATGCCTAGATATCTCCCTCACTTTATCTT